>BQNB010157588.1:4498-15134 GCA_026074375.1 Tanacetum coccineum | reverse complement strand
TGACGCCGTCATGAAAGAGAATATTCTAGATAATAGGCTAGGTCATGTGCTCTGACGCCGTCATGAGATTTGTGACGTCATCTTTGTCTTCGTTGTGACGGCGTCATGTTGTATCTGTGACGCCGTCTCCAACCTCTGAGGACATTATCTTGAGAGATGTTGGTGTATGTCCGTAGTCTCGTCCGTTTCTTCTCCAAATGAGGCCAAGTCATGTGTAATTCTTCTCAATGCCTTCCAAATGTGAAATACCTAAAAAGGAACAATTAAATACCTATTTTGGGTATAAATGCATGATTTAAGGGGTTAAACAACCTTGAAAAAGTGTATAAAATGACACATCATCAGTAACTTTAGAGTAAAAGAAAAGGACGAACCCTAGTTCATTTAGCAACTGTTAAGGATGATTTTAGGGTCTCAAAACCCTATTGTACTTCCTTCAATTCATGTTTTAATCAAGTAAGACTATCTTAATCATTTAATATGTCTTGTTGTGTAATTCTTATCTGTTCTTGCTTTATCATTAACTTGCTTGGCTAAACCTTCTATTGTGTTCCTTTATGATTATATGAAACCTAGAATGTAGATCTTAGTGGTGTTGCTTCTTGTGATTAATATGCATGTTAGGTCTTAGAAAACCAGCTTTTGTTCGTATCACTGTTGATATGTCTAGGAAAACATGATTGTGTAGAAAGGATACCATCGGGTAACAGTCTTCATACTACCTTGCCCCTTAATATGGTTGATCTACTCTTAATATATTTCACATGCATTTAATATACTCTTGGGTGACGGGTAATAGTCTTCATACTACCTTACTTTGTGTTTTACCTCAACAGAATATTAAATAGACGGCGAGTTCATGTAATTCGTTCATGACTTAGGAAATAGTTACATAGATCATCATAAGAGTGACAAAGCAGCAACACTAGGAGAAGCAATCTAGGGAGTAATACATGATTAAATGAACACAATCTTTTATTATAATGTTATCACCATTAACGTAGTATATTATTTAGTTTAATTTCTAAAACCAACCAAACCTCTAAAATATATAATTTTACCTACTTTCCTATAAACATAAAAATACAAAAATAATCTTCTCTCAACCCTTCGAATTCTGTTACACTGTGATCAAGCCTTCCCAACATCATCCCCTAGAGAACGATAACAACCCCCGAGTCTTGTCTGTACTACTACTACAACGGTTAGGTACTCTGCCTAAGGAGTTGTAAAACTTCTTGTAGAAGTCCCTTACGACAACCACAACAAGTTTTTAGCGCCGCTGCATGGGGAATAGTTAGGTTTTGATCATCGTTTAGCTTAGTTCTACTTTCTTGAATCCTTTCAAGTAAGACTTTAATTTCCGCATATTAGCTTTCTCGTAGTCTATCTTTTCTTTGTGTTAATTGTTTCGTAACCTATTCTCGTCAACCACCATGGGAGACAAGAATCCTATCCGCCCTCTAGGAGACTACTCCAAACCTAGCCACGAGGGCTATAGGAATACCATCGAGCTCCTTTTAGGGAACAACGTGGTACCTCTTCGATCCGACACCATTCGGTTAGTGCAAAACGGATGCTCGTTCTACGAACTTCGGTCCGAGGATCCAAACCAACACCTTTAGGATTTATTAAAACTAGTGGACTCACTTGACCTTGACGGTGAAAACAGGGAAAGAACGTGCCTGCATTTATTTCAATTTTTCCTTCGCGATCAAGCTAGCAATTGGCTTGAACGTCTTCCAGCAGGATCCATCACCACATGGGAGGATCTTACTATCCGATTCAATGCTCAATTCTTTCAACCGGGAAGGACCGCAAAACTTAGCAATGATATCCTGATGTTCTAACAACATCATGGAGAATCTTTATCTGAAGCATGGACTCGTTTCAAGGAATTACTCCAAAAAGTCCCTCATCATGGCGTAGACCTTTGGCTCCAAGTGCAAATTTTTTATGACCATGTCAATCCTGTCACAAGACGAACCATTAACCAATCGGCCGGTGGTAAGCTTCGTGACCGAAATGCCAAAGAATCCTGGGCATTATTAGAGGACCTCGCCCTCTATGACAACAAAAGTTGGAACGACCCAAGGGATTTCGCTAAGCCGGTCAAGGCAATCGCTTTGCCTCAAGATGTCCCATGTACATCCGACCGTCGTCTGATCGAGCTCGAAAATCAAGTCCAACGCTTGACGGATGCTCATCTTGCTCCGACACAACCTACTCAAGTGAACAAAATCACTACCTCATGTGAAATCTGCAGTGGTCCCCACGACAGTCAGTATTGCATGGAAGATCCTGAACAAGCCTTTGTTGAATACGCATCCTCGCGTACCGATGAAGCGGGAGGTAAGTGGTATACTTTCAAGCGCAAGCAAAACAATCTTGGTGAAACCTATAATCCATCATGGAGAAGTCACCCAAACCTTAGTTGGAGACATCCCCAAAATTATCAAAATAATTTTTCAAACCCACCTAACCGGTTCTAACCTAACGGTTCAATCCCAAACCGTTCTTTCAACAAAAATCCTCGAAGCTTTAACAATCAATCAAACCTTGAAAGATTGGTATCCAATTTCATGGCATCTCAAGACGCTATATTGTCCAAGTTTGAAGCCGATTTCAAACAACAACAAAGTTAGATAACCAACCAAATTGACACTGTGCTGAAGGCCATCACCGATCGAATAGTGGGCACACTACCTAGCCATACAGTTAAGAACCCGAAACTGAGTACTTCCCTAGTTTTGTCTGCTCGTTCTTACCTGACAATTGATCCCCAACGCTCATCTCACCCCTCCACCTCAATTAATGCTATCAAGGCACATTCCAAGGAGGCAAACATTTCCCAGACAAGCCTGCCGCAAACCAGGATGGGGATCGAAACACAACAACCAGAAGAACCTGAACCAACTCTTGAAGATGAATTCCAGGATTTGCATCTTAACCTACCGCTTGTTGAAGTCCTAGCTCACGCTCTAATCTATAATTCTATATTGGATAAATGTGTAAAGAGCTTAGAATTACGCAAAAATGGATCAGCAATTGTCCAAGGAGAAGTACCAAAGAAAATGGAAGACCCTGAACTATTCACTCTACCTTGTAGATTCGGGGACTCAAAACCTTTCGACACCTTGGACGATCTAGGATCATGCGTAAACATAATCCCACTTTACCTCTTTAAAAAGCTTAACATCGGACTATTAGAAGAGATTGACCATATCTTTAGGCTGGCTAAAGGAACCAAATCCTACCACGTTGGGATTGTTAAAGACGTAGAAGTCCACATAGGGAAACTAAAACTATTAAATGATTTCTATGTGATCGATATGAAGAAGGACCCCGAAACCCCTTTGCTAGTAGGGAGAGGATTCCTAGCTACCGCCAACGCGGTTATAGATTGTAGGGTGGTCAAAATAGCGGTAGGAGAAGGAATCACTATGTCGGTATTTAGAGTAAAAGGAGTAGAGTTAGGTGAGGAGGAAGCACCTTATTGGACCACACTTGGTAAAAGGGAGTCATACAAACCAAGACCTCGCTCGGATGGAATAGGCGCACGAACCCCTTATCATGCTAGGAAGGACCTCTTAGACTGCCATTTACTAGGAGAATGGGAAATTGCTAGAGATGCCCAGCTCAATCCTTTTAAGGATACCTTAATGTTTAGGAGGATGGTAGAATTTTTATGAGCCATGTCCATTAACCTTAAAAGTAATATATGGGAATCAGAGGACCTAATTAAAAACCTGATTAACTAGGGCAAACCACCTAAAAACGGAGATGGAGCATGGCATGCCAGGATTAGACTAATCGACCCTGACGGAGAGGAGTTTACCAAAACACTACTATCAATCCCCACCACTAGGAAACTCTCTGAAAGAGAAAGTCCAAGGGAAATCATCGACTTGGACCACTTCTATGACACGTAAGGACGTGTGACTTCAAGTCTAGCTACAAGACTCGTAAATAGAAAAGCGCTTTTTGGGAGGCAACCCAATTTTATTCTTGCGCACATTAGGAGTGTCATGTGTTTTATTCTTTTCATTTTATTCTATCATGTTCGAACCCCAATCTTGTAATCATGCTTTGTTTTGTTTTTAACCTCGTCTTAATTTCAATCAAAGGTATTTTGCAAATAATAAGTGTAGGGGAATTTATCTGGTTTTTAGAACCAAGTTCAAGCATGTTAAATAAATTTTGTAGATTAATTCACGTCAGTTTCGAGTCATATGAGTAAATTGTCAAATCTCAGGTTTTATGCAGCTATTTGTACAGGAATTAACTTATGGAATCAAGTGCAGAAAATTTTTCATCTAAAACAAAAATTTCATTTTCACAGAGCGTGGAGACGGCGTCACGATTTACACGTGACGCCGTCACCACGACACCTGTGACGGCGTCAGGATATCCCTGACAGCGTCAAACGCCTAGGTCTAGAAAACTTAAAGTTTTTAATTATTTTTGAAAATAAAACTTGCATAACATTTAAAATATGTACTATTCTATTATAAACCTGCAAAACCAATGAGTTTGACAATTCTCTCATCCTATCTTTACTGCTTTATCGAGTCAAACCCTAAATTCACATTGTATATTTGTATATCGCACGTTTTATGCTTGGTGTAGTTGTCTTTGTCTTTGATTAAAGGTTATATTTGATGAGAAAAAGCGTGGAAGTTCTTAGGAAGTTTCATTGGATGATTATTGGAGGATGATTTAACCAGTTATCGCATGTTTCTTCTCCATTATTGAGCAAACCAGGGGAGTACTAGTTTCTTTTCCTTGTTTTCTTATCCCTTTAATTCGTTTTTTTTGTACTTCTATAAAACATTGGGGACAATGTTCAACTTAAGTGTTGGGGGGAAAATAAGCCTTAGAAACTATTCTTTCATTTTCCATTTGCTTTGTCCTTAAAATGATGGGTAATATATCAAAACATAGCATAAAAAGGTAATTTTGACCCAAATTTAAAATTTTTTATGACACACACCGATAAAAACCGAGTATTAATAGCGTCTCATGGATAGGAATTTATGTTACTAGCACAAAAGCCCTCAAATTCCACCCCCAAAATGTGAGGTTCATCCTTAGATATTATACCTTTAGCTTGTTCGAGTTAAGGAGTGAGCAATCATGTGTGTCTCTTCCGTCGTTACGAATGTGTATGCGTGGTTTTGTCGCCTTTTTTGGAACATTGGTATTGGTTACTTTAGGTTTATGAGAGTGTACCGGTAGTATATTAAATTCTAGAACTTGTTTTTGTGATGCATCCCGAGACCGCATAGTATGTATTAGGATTTGCTTGATAAGAGGCATTAGGATTAACCCATGTTTTAAACCTGTAATTGTTATGATGGTCACACCGATCATGTAACTATCCCACACTATTTCCATGCACTCATCTTTAGTGTAGGATACCCCTAGTACAACCCTCCGAGCCTATCCTTTTTCACGGTTCTCGTAATTTCTGGTGAATTCCAGATTATTTATAAAGTGCATTGTTACCTTTAAACCAATCGTTACACCCAAATCGCCTTAGCCTACCTTATATGTACTCGCTTTCAGTACATTATTGTTTTAACCCAAGCTAATTATTTAGTACACAGTTGCTAAGTCCTTATCCTTGTAAATACAGTTTTGGGACGATTGGGATTCATGGTAGTATTTATTTCGCAGAAGAATGGGGAAGAAAAGTTAAAACAATACCCCCATACATTTGTTATATGATCTCCATGTTATTTTGATCCACCTCAAATGGGGTCATAGAATAGTTGCTTGTAAAGTATGCAAAAGCTCAAGTGTAGGTGTATGTGTTATAAACCTCATATTATGATGTATTATGTTTGAAAAAAAGACAAAAAAGAAAAAGCAAGAGATTGATGTAGAGTTGTGTAGAGTTAGTATATCTTCGTCCGAGCTTTAGCTTAGCAACCAAACCAACATGTATTCGAGTAAATAATTAGCTAACCCTTCCACTCCAAATTCACCCAAAGCCACCCAAATGTATCTCATCTGTTTTTGTTTTCATTATATGTTATCTTACACCTACATCCCATAACCCTTTGAAAAGACCTCTTAGATAGTAATGAATAATGCTTGCGCCCAGCGGTGGAGGTTTGATCCTTTACCAAGCCTATAGTAATTTATATGCTATGACAGGTAATGAGTGTTGATTTTCTGTTTCCCCCTTATGTTATAATTTATTATACACCCGAGAGAAAGAGAGAATCCCAAACACTTATGTGAGGTGCTAGTGTATGCTTTCCGTGCTTTTAATTACGAGGTCTAGAAGGTTGTGTTGTAAAATACTTTTAAAGAGTAGGTTAAATAACCCTCATATTGTTATTGTCTAGGTAGAAAAGCCCATTTTCTTGAGGACAAGCAAATCTCAAGTGTAGGAGTATTTGATGAGGTTTCATTTTATACACTTTTTCGGGGTCGTTTAACCCCTTAAATAGTGTATTTATGCCCAAAATATGTAATTAATCATTCCTTTTTAGGTATTTAGCATTTTTAAAGCATTTGGAAGAAATACACATGACTTAGGCTCATTTGGAGAAGAAACGGACAAGACTATGAACCTACACCAACATCTCTCAAGATTGTGCTCACAGCGGCTGGAGACGGCGTCACCAACTCTACACGACGCCATCACAACCCACTTAGTGACGGCGTCACAACCTTTTATGATGGCGTCAGCTCGCATGACCCAACCCAAGATCTAGAATATTCTCTTTCACGAAGGCATCACAATTAAAACGCGATGCCATCGCAGCAATTTATCTATATATACAAATCCGTTTTTAGGGTTTGATGTGTGTAACTTTAGAGTAAAAGAAAGGGATGAACCCTAGTTCGTTTAGCAGTTGTTAGGGATGATTTTAGGGTCTTAAAACTCTATTGTACTTCCTTTAATTCATATTTTAATCAAGTAAGACTATCTTAATCATTCAATATGTCTTGTTGTGTGATTCTTATCTATTCTTGCTTTATCTTTAACATGCTTGGCTAAACCTTCTATTGTGTTCATTTATGATTGTACGAATCATTGAATGTAGATCTTAGTGGTGTTGCTTCTTGTGATGAATATTCATGTTAGGTCTTAGAAAACCAGCTTTTGTCCGTATCGCTGTTGATATCTAAGAAAATATGATTGTGTAGAAAGGATACCATCGGGTAACGGTCTTCATACTACCTTGCCCCTTAATATGGTTGATCCACTATTAATATATTTCACATGCATTTAATATACTCTTGGGGGTCGGGTAATAGTCTTCATACTACCTTACTTTGTGTTTTGCCTCAAAGGAATATTAAATAGACGGCGGGTTCGTGTAATTCGTTCATGACTTAGGAAATAGTTACATAGATCATCACAAGTGTGACAACGCAACAACACTAGCTGAAGCAATCTAGGGAGTAATACATGATTAAATGAACACAATCTTTTATTATATTATTATCACCAGTAGCTTAGATTATTATTTAGTTTAATAGCTAAAACCAAACCAAACCTCTCAAACATATGATTTACTGCTTTCATAAAATATAAAAACACAAAAATAATCTTCTCTCAACCCTTAGAATTCTGTTAGACCGTGATCAAGCCTTCCCAACCTATTCCCCTAGAGAACGATAACAACCCCCGATTCTTGCCTATACTACTACTACAACGGTTAGATACTCTACATAGGGAGTTGTAAAACTTCTTGTAGAAGTCCCTTACGATTACCGCAACAATCCTCTTTCTCCCTTTATTTTCATCTTAATAATGGAAAGTTTACACTTGTCTTTCAAACGAGTTATGAATGCAGGGCTGTTCACGGGTATCCCTTTGGATAATTCATTGATAATTTATCATCTTTTCTACGCGGATGATGCAATCTTTGTTGGAAAATAGGATACTTCAAATATAAAGATTATCTTAAATGTCTTAAAATGTTTTCATATGGCGTCAGGGCTTAAAATCAACATCAATAAGAGTAAACTTATGGGGATCAATGTTCTTTCAAAAGACGTGGAAATTGCACCCATATATAGGTTGTGCGACTTTTTTGACTCCTTTTTATTATCTTGGGGTCAAGGTAGGCGGTATAATGGCAAGAATTAATTATTAGGATGATGTGGTTTCCAAAGTGACATCTCGGCTTTCGAAATGGAAACTTAAAACGCTTTCCATAAGAGGCCGACTGACTCTAATTAAATTGGTATTAAGCTCTATCCCTTTATATCAAATGTCAACCTTTAAAGTTCCTAAAAAGGTTTTAAATATTTTGGAGTCTATTAGAAGAAATTTATGTAATGAGATAGAAAGGAAGGACAGGAAAATGGCATGGATAAATTGGGAAAAAGTTTTAGCTTCCAAGAAATATGGCGGTCTTGGTGTTTCTAGTTTTTTCGCTTTTAACCGTGCTCTTTTCTTTAAACGGGTGTGGCATTTTTTATCTCAAAGTTCTACTCTGTGGACTAGGACCATTAAAGCTATACATGACGAAAAGGAAACTCTTGGGTCTCTTGATACCAGACCTAGACGATCTCCATGGCTAGAAATTGTTCGCGAGATTAATATCCTTCGGTCTAAAGGTATTGATATTTTGTCGCTTATTCGTAAAAAAGTGGGTAATGGTGAAGACACTTTATTTAGGTAGGATATTTGGGTCAATGGGATTACTTTGAAACAGCAATACCCGCGTCTTTATGCTTTGGAATTGACAAAACAAATCATTGTGGCTGAAAAGTTAAATCACTCTTCTTTAGTTTGGTCTTATCGTCGTAACCCAAGAGGAGGCATTGAAGAGGAGCAACAATTCATGCTTCTTTCTCGTAAAAGTGTTGTAATCCTTTCAAGCATGCTTGATCGTTAGGTTTGGTCGTTAGAAGCTTCAGGAGAGTTTTCGGTTAAATCAGCTTGTAGTCTTATTGACGACTCTCTTTTACCAAAAGAGGATGTTCATACAAGATGGGTGAAAGTTGTTCCTATTAAGATTAATGTTTTTGCTTGGAGAGTTTGATTGGATAAAATGCCTACCCAATTAAATCTCTCTCTTAAAGGAGTAGAGATTTCCTCTATCATGTGTCCCCTTTGCAACTCCTTAGTGGAATCCGCTTCTCACCTTTTCTTTTCGTGCCATGTGGCTAGTCTTATTTGGAGGAAAGTCTTGCGATGGTGGGATCTTGAAGAAAATATGATTGACTCTTATGATTATTGGCTCCTTTTTTTGAAAAACATTCGATTGTCAAAGCGGTTGAAAGATATTTTTGAAGGTGTTTGTTATGTGAAATGGTGGCTAATATGGAGGTTTAGAAATCAAGTTCTTTTCGGCGATAAGCATCCTCCAAGAAATATGTTATTTGATGACTTAGTTAATCTATCTTTTCAATGGTGTCCTAGTCATTGTACATCTAAACTTAATTGGGTAACTTGGATGAAAAATCCTAGTTATTCTAGTTTTTAATTTCTTCTAGCTCCTTGCTAGTTTTATTAATAAAACCGCCGTTAAAAAAAAACTTGTTTCGATCTCTTTATTGAAGCGTTTTAAATAAATTTCAGCTTTTAAAAAAGCATTTTTTTACCGAATTGACCATGTGAGAATTCATTTTTGTTGTAGAGACCATTGTTTACTAACATTTCCAGTTTGGCCTAGTTGATCGCGCAAGTCCTGTGGTGGTCAACTCGATGTACACGTGTCTCCCTTGCAATGAGTATAGATATTAACGAAATGGAAACAAGCCCTAATTTTGTCCACATAGGTTGATCGCGCCTATGGTGTGGTGATCAACATTTTTTTCAGTTTGTGTCAGTAGAAAAAAGTTGATCGCACATTCAATAAAGTGATGAGTAAATTAGGAAATGTGCCTTGATATTACAATTCATAGCTACGAAATGACTTAACAATGACAATATCAGTAGTATTTTTTGTTGTTTTTTCACTACCTTGAACAGTTTATGCATGTATAAATGATAGTTGATATAATTTTGAAGATACTCATAGTTGAATTGAAAACCAAAAAAGCAGTAGTTGATCGAAAGAGTTCTCATAGTGGAATGCCCAATTTTGAAGATATAATTTGAAGATACTCATAGTTGAATTGAAAGAGTTTTCCTAAATTGTGTTGTGGCTTTGGGTAGTTGATAAGTGTAAAATACACATATCTATTTATACCAAAAATGACCTTAAATGACCCAAAACCGACTAAAAATGGCAAAAATATACTTGTTTTTGTGTTTTGTGTGTGCAGGTACGGATAAGACAAATATCACAAGAAAACCGTCAAAAATGGGCAAACACGAACACAGAAATCAGAAGAGCACAAAAGAAGCCAATGATTCAAAGCCGAAGCCAAGAAAAGTCAACTATGGTCAAGCTTCAGTCAAAGAAAGTCAAACCTTGGTCAACAAAAGTCAACCACTAGAAGACAAAAATCCTAATGTTTCCATTTAAGTCCCTCAAATTCTAAAAGTTACACAAATGGTCCCTAAGGCTTAATGGGCCCATTTTCCTTAAAAACTTACCTGGATCCAAAACCCATAACAAAAGCCCAAAATCATTGGCCCATTACCATTTTATTAAACCACAGGGACCATTCCTGCCAATATTCAAAGTCATTTCGCACTTCACTTCTATAAAACAAA
>BQNB010157587.1:0-15134 GCA_026074375.1 Tanacetum coccineum | reverse complement strand
GTGAGTATCGTGATGATAAGAAGGATGTTAGGAAAAGTGGCTAGAGAGACCCTAGGCATTGCTTGTGGAGTTGTCTTTTCTGGTCTTTTCATTGTTTTGCTTGATACTTGTTTGTTGGAGATTGTTAGTATTTGGATCATTTTGTTTCGTGTGTGACATTACTTTGGTAATGCAAGACTCCTCTATCTTGTGTTGGGTATTGTCATGACACATTGTGTCCCTTTGATTATTTCTTTTATTTAGATTTCTCTATAGTAGACACCATTGTGTTGTGATGATATCTATGATGTTACGCCTTGTGTTTCCGCCTAGGCGGGGTGTGACAAGACTAATAAAAGTTTGTTGCATCTTGCCGACTCACAACTGATGTTGCAGCCTTCTAAAAGGTCGAGGGTTACAATTGCATCATGGTTATGTTTATTGTTAAGTGTGAATTAATAAATGTAAGGAAAATCTCTTTTTGTTAAATTTAAATATGCGTTTGAACTTTGACTATTTCATTTTAAGTTTTTAAAAAAAAGCTATGTGTAAACGAGAAACCTAAGAGTTTTTGAAACCAAAGGTCCGTGAGTCCCGATGCTAGTCTTTGTGGGGTGTCAAAAGCCTGGTCACTTAGCCGCAAGGTTGGGATGTGCCGAGACGAAAGTCGCTACATGGGATGATCTCGCCATTAATGAAAAAGCCCATCATAGCCCAAAGGCCAAGGCCCTAGAGAGGCTATATAAAG
This sequence comes from Tanacetum coccineum, assembly GCA_026074375.1. Taxonomy (NCBI): domain Eukaryota; kingdom Viridiplantae; phylum Streptophyta; class Magnoliopsida; order Asterales; family Asteraceae; genus Tanacetum; species Tanacetum coccineum. The sequence goes on along the minus strand of BQNB010157587.1, from coordinate 14,407 downwards.
CCTTTTTCTCTTCATTTTTTGAAGTTGGACATCATAGTTAAACAAGATAGCTACAAAATAATATTTTTCCATCATATAGAGTTTGTAGCCACTCTTTGTTTCATTTTCAATAAAAAAGTTCTTTAATGTTTAATCTTTCTTTTTGCCATTGATCTTGTGATTTCATCCATGGAATGATCTAGGGATCCTACAGAAATGCGTCTTGTTCTATGATCCCTAACGGTTACGAAAATAACGAAAGTCAAATAAGTTAGTTGCTTAAAAAGAAAAAATAAAAAAAAGGAAAAATACAAAAATATGTGTAGGAATAAGTGTATATCTTTAAGAATGGTAAAAACGGGGCTTTTCAAAGCTATTGATTCTTTAATTCCCCTTGATGAACACTTAGCTACTTTTCGAGGTAATTAGTCGAGGGGGATCGAGATTCTTAGTTTTCTTAAGTGTTTACTTATAGCATTGCGTGAGGACACGGCAATATCTTAGTATGGGGGATTTTGGTATGTGCTTAATTACACATACCATTTTCCATTAAAACCGGACTTAAATGACCAAAAACGTACCAAAAATACATTGTATTTGTATGTTTTGCATTTGTACTGTGCAGGTAACGGATATCTAAGAAAAGGACAAAAACGAAGCCAAAACGACAAAACCGAGCACGAGAACGGAAAGAGCGTGAAAGAAAAGTCAAATCAAAGCCAAAAGTCAAAAAGTCAAAGTCAACCCCGACAAAGTCAAAGTCAAAGGCGGAGCCGATATCGAAGAAATGTTAAATGGGCCAACCCGTACCCATCTAATGGGCCGGGTCAGCCCATTTAAACATTATAAAGACTTAAAGACTTATAAAAAACCCAAGTTCCCTTTTTATAACACCCGGCCCAAGTCCCAAGCCCAAACCATAAACCTACACCCGTTACCCCTTAACCTTAACTCTGTTAGTCCTTAAAAGGACTAACGGTGCAAGCAATTACCAACTTCAAGGGCCAAAGATGCGAAGTACAAGGACTCAACTTGCAAACACATATAACAAATTGAGGGACTAAACTTGCCAAACCACCAAACACTTACCCTGCACCAAATCAAAACTACTGTACATCTTCCTCACTACCCGCCAAAATGAACCAGTACTATTCCCCTTTCTTCTCCACTTTGTCGACCAACACCTCTACACACCTCACACCTTATCCCACCACACAAACCAACAAATGACACCTTGGCAATCCCTTGCAAGCTCATTCGGCAAGGAATGAAGACAAAAATTTGATGGCTAGGATTTAAAGGCTTGGGCACTACTCATAATCAATGGCTGAGATGAAGACTTTGAGCTACTCACACATGAAGCACAACCCTCTTATGTCTCACACAAGAAACACACATCCTAGAACCTTCTTAGTCTCTATATAAATAGGACTTTGTAAGCCCGAATGAGGCATATAGTTTTTAACCTTGTTTAGTTTTTATCAGCTTATATAGTGTAATTTTTAAATATTGTAATTTTTTTATGAGTTAATGAAAATTTAAGTGTTTAGCTTTAAAATCTGTTTTTAATAATTAGTGCCCCATTGTTACTTAAAGTCTTTCATAAGCTCTCATAAGCTCTTTATTAAGTCTTTATATAATCTGTTTTCATCAAACTTTAAAAATTATTAAGTAAATTCACCCAAAAAAATCCACCCTCAAATACCACAGCTTATTTTTGGATGATAAGCCAGAAATGGAAGTGCTTATGGACAATACTAGCTTGTCTTTTGACAAGCTAGAGCTTGTAGATTAGCTTATTTATAAGCTTGTTTGCCCTATTTAAGCAAAGGGCTTTTGTATGTTTCTATTCTCTTCATTATCTTGCATTTTACTGTAGCATTGCTTATTCTTGCTTATTTCTGCTTATATCTGCTTATTTATGTTTGCTTATGATGTTTAGTGCTTATTATACTTGTTTTGTAGTTTAGAGATCATTAGTTTGAAGTTTTGCTTAAAATCTATCTTAGGTGGCTTAAAAGTTTGCATAATCTGTTTTAGCTTATCTGAGTGCTTATTAGTTGTTTAAATCTGCTTAATATTGCTTATTATGCTTGTTAGACATCTGGTCTTTGCAAAGTTTTGGCTTAAATAATTTTTATCTAGTTAAAAATACCAAATCAAGATTTAAAGGGGTGTTTAGTTTAACTGTTTTTAATGATCAAAATGGGTCAAAATGAGTTTAGCCTCTTAGGTCATCTTAGTTTAACTTAAATTCATCATAAAATTCAGTTGTTAGAAGTTTTTAAGTGAAAAATCTCAAAATCATAGGCTATATAGGTTGTTGTTTGAATCTGTGAACATTTACCTATTTTATTAGCTTATTTGGTTAAGAAATTTGATACTTGTAGTTTTGAGATGTTTTTGTGTTTATGCAAGTGTTAAAACACCTTAGAATCAAAGTCAATAGGCCTGCTTATGTCATTTTTTATTTTGTCACATCTGTCAAAAAAATTTGCTAAGTGTTGAAAATTTGAGAAATTGCTTTTTCAATTGCTAACTGTGGCTTATTCTAAATTTAAAAATGGTTTTTGGTTGTTGATATAAGCTCTTTGAGGTCTAAATTCAATCTGTTTGTAGGTTATATAGTCATAAGCATCTGTTTAATTGCTTATTTTTAAGCTCAAAAGTAGGATTTTGTAAAGATTGAAAAAGTTTCCTAAGTGTTGTGATCTGAGTAGATAGCTTTTTCATTAAGCTCTTTAAGGGATTATTTGATTTTCAAACTCCTTTTTGAAAGTGGTTTTAGATAGCTTATTGTTCAAGCTTTTTAGTGGTATAAGCCACTAAGCCATAAGGATCTGTTTGATAGCTTATTTTTATGCTACAAAATTCCCCTCTTGGCTGTTTGGCTATCAGTTTTGGCCAAATAAGCTTATTTGCTCTTTTAAGCTTATTTGCTTATTGATTTTGCTTATTTTAGGATTAGTATAGCTTAATAGGTTAGTTTTAGTCTATTTTAGCTTATTTCCTTTAGTTTAGAGCTTATTTGCCTTTTAGTTTAAATTTTTTAAGTATTATAGCTTTTTAGTCAATCTGTCATTCTAGCTTATTTTAATTGCTTATTTTTGTTCAAAAATGCTTATTAGGTGTAGTTAAGTATCTGTCTTAGCTTATTTTGAGTTTTCTTAGCTTATCTGTGCTTAAAAGTGCTTAACAGTTAAAAAAAAGTCACTTAGTGTAAATTAGCTTATTCTGTCAACTTTAAGTGCTTATTATGTGCTTATTTGTGGCTTATATAAGAAGTGTTTTTGTAAAAGTTGCTTATTTGTTGCTTATCTAAAAAGTTATAAAAAAATGACAAATAAAAAACATTTAGGAGTTGGGGGAAGTCCCAGGTGAGCAAGACTCAAACCCGGGACCTCAACCCCTACTCACCAAACGTTTTTACACAACACACACTCACCACTAGCGCCCTTGGGTCTTTTCCGTTTGAGTTTGCACAATTTATTTCTATATCACCTTTTTAGCCCATTTTGCTTATAAGCTGTTTTAGCTTATTTAACAGCTTATTTGATAAGCTGTGTTACCCAACTTATTTTTCTTAGGATAAGCTTTGTTCAAGCCACTTTTGCTAATTTTTCAGAATTTTTATAATTAGTTTAATATTTTTAATCATTTAATTTCATTAAAATCGTTTTTAATTCATAATAAATTATAAAAAAAGTCAAAAAAATCTAATTCTTTTTTAGAAAATTTTCATTTATCAGATAGAACCTAGGAAAATTAGTTTTGTTTTCGTAGGGTTAAAATTACAAAATTTGATTTTTAAAGAACGGGATTGAATCTCGTTCACGTTTTTTGTGTTTTTTAAGCTTAAATCGCTTTCGTTTTTGTTCTATTTTTCTTTGTTCTTACATTTTAATCACTTAGGACTTATAAAAAGTCAAAAAGATCATTTTAGGATTAAAATTTGATAACTTAGGGTTTTAAGTCACTTTCTAGGATTCCTGTTTGCGTTTTTAGTTTAAATTTGTGTTTTTAGTGTATATTGCCTCAAATTTCCCATAGATTTAGAAAACCAATCATAATCTTTGTTCCATTCAAGCATCAAATGTCAAACAGACAAACGACTTTCCATTGCATTCCTCGTTGGGGATAACGACCCGGGAATCATACTTCCGGATTTTCTACATTGAGATTTTTGATTCTTATTATATTTTTATATATTTATTATATTTAATATAGATAAAGGGTTAAATTCGTCATTGTCAACGACGTATTCATTAAATGAATACAACGTATATAGGTATCAATATGGCGTATCTTGGGGAATGGATACGGCGTATTGACTTCCTGTACAATTTTAGGTATTTATTTCGAGTCTAACCAAACGAATACATGGAGATTGAATTGCATTTGTTTTCTGAGAATTTACACAGGACCTCGTGAAGGGAAGTCGACGAATATTGGTGGAGAATTTACAAATCTGGAAATCTTGAAGTGTTGGAGTCTTGAAACCTCAAGACGGCTGTCCAACACGAAATCTTGCTCATAAACGCAACTTAGAGAATCTACCAAGCAAATATCAGGGGAGTTTATCATTCTAATTCTTTTTAAATTCTCGTATTTAATGTTTTATATATACAACGAGGACGTTGTATAATTCAAGTGGGGGGATGGAATTAGAATGTTTACTTGTCCTAATTTTCACACTAAAATGCTTAAATTATGCTCAAATTTAAAAAAAATTCAAGCATACTTTTTTGAAATTACATGATACATAACCCGCACACAATAACCCTTGTTAGATATTGTGAGGATTTAACCTTTCCGTTTCCAAATGTTTACCCAAATTCCATAAAAATATGAGTTTGCTGGTGATGTAGTGGACTTTAGAACTTGGCTTGGTATATCACTCGAGACCGCAATGATGAGTATTATGGATTTAATTGGAGTAACTTGTTTAAATTGGTAATTCTTAGGATTACACCCAAATCGCCTTTACATGTTTCTTATTAACTAACTATACCGGTTAGTTAACCTCCCGTTTAAACCCTTTCCACTCTCATCTTTAGAGTGACGATCCACTAGAACAACCCGTAGAGCCAATCCTTTAGGAATTTACACCAACTATTTGTTTCGTTACACCATTACACCTTAACCTACCCTGTTAGATTAAGTTTAATTTACAATTGCTAGTTGCTTAAAGTGTAAAGTTTGTATTTCCCGAGTCTTGTGTCATTTTCTATCTTTGGTGCGGTTGGAAATTTGCACATTGCAAATGGGAATGTATATTAGTAGTCAAAGCTCATGTGATTTTACTACCGTCACAATTATTGGTGAATCCGAAGAACGAAGAAACTACCGAAGGAATTATCCGGAATTATTATGATCGTGAAGATGGTGAAACTACACTGAGATTTGAAGTAATGTTTGGTAAAAAAAATCGAAAAAATGAGAAAAATACAAAAAGAAAGAAAGAGAAAGTTTTGAAGATAATCGTTTCACAAAGAGAATTACTGAAGGAATTACACAAAGGATCGATTATTCGTTGATACGTCCAAAAAATCAACGATGTAGAGTATTGTACAAAGTGGAAGATATCGCCACTTGCCTTGTAGAGTATGTAAAGTTTTGGGATGATTGGGAAGTTGACCGTTATGGGAACGCTAACTTAGGTTGTTGTTTTTTTATCTATGATCAAGACGTTGTAAATAGTCGTGTCTTTATCATGATAATGGTCTGGAAATAAGTGTCTAGCAACTTGTATCTTAAGTCTTAATCTATTTTTTTCTTGATTTTTATTTAACAACAATTTACTTCCCTCTCACCTAATGATTAGCCGTTGGTTTTACGTGAACGAGGATTCATATGAACATGTATGTCTATCCTGGCGTTTTGGGTGTGTGTGCATGTCTTGTACCTCGTTGGTTTACGACTTTTGGTGAAAGTTAGAAGGTTCCTACCCTATATCATTCTTCATCCTAACCGTTGGTTAAATTTGAATGGGGATGTGATCGAACACACATGTCTATCCCGGCGTTCCGGGTGTATATGTGTGCTTAAGCTGCCTTGTTGGAGTAGTACTTATGGTGAAAGATTGCAGAATGATCAACCGTACGCCTTTCCATACAAAAAACCCATATTTACCTTTATAAACTTGTTACTCCTTAGCTTTAGTGGTGGAGATGTGTATCCTTGCCAAGCTTATGATAGAATACTCGTCACGACCGAGCAATTGAGCGAATTAGTTACATGTTACCACATAGATTAGTTGAGTGATTTGAGTGTTTTCATCTTCCTATTTCGTGAGGTGTTTGGTTGTGTACTTGTAATAGATCGAATAAGTGCTTTAACGGAAAATATCCTTAGAAAAATATCCTTAGGTACATTTTTATAAACTTCTAAAGGGGGGGGCTACTTGAGGACAAGTAGGATTCAATTGGGAGGATATTTGATGACATCAATTAAAGTCTTATTTTATAGCATCATTTTATCCCATGTTACTAACCATTTTGTATAGTTATTGCAAAGAATTGTTACTTAATCATTTTATTTGAGACTTGAAGTAATATGGAGTAATTTGTGAAAGTTAGCAAATGGAGAGCATTCTGGAGACTTAAACGAGGATATTTTGAAGTATTACTATTCTGAAGACAAATACGCTTGTATCATCAAGGAAGATAGGTGTATCGTGCTGCAACTCCCAAAGACCACTCAGAATAAAGAGCAATACGTCGGAATTCAGATGTCTCAATACGCCGTATTCAAGATATAGAATCAATATACTATTCTGGAAGATATCAAGCGTGGGTCCCTACTCTAAGAAAATCCCCAATACGCCGTATTCAAACACTTGGATACCGCGTATCTAACCGACTTCCAGACCTTTATAAAATAGAAAACTCAAAAAACGAGTTTTAAGTGTGCTAAATATATTTCGCGATACTAAACCATAAAAGTCGATTTTTAGTGGAGAAATTGAGCAGAATAGTCGAGAAGCAAAGTTATTAATTCCATAGGAGACAAACATGTAATTCCTATCATACTTTAGTAATAGTTCAGTTTTTGGTATTCATTCGTTAACTCGGTTAGTTTTTCCTTGGCTAATTAATTTCTCTTGATATTTATTATGTGGTTTTGAAGGATAATACCTTTCGGGTATTAGCAATTAATTTATGAAGTTTGTAATGTTTTGGTTATTTCTTTATCTTGATTATTGATTTATCATTGAGTGCTTGTTTATCTGTTTATCAATTTTATATTGTTTTACGGTTTTGTATGCGACCTATCATTCAAATGGATTAGTGAAGCGGACCAAGTGGATCTAGAGTCTGGGACAACTCTCAATATAGTAATTTTATACATCTAGAATCTTAGTTACACGAAGATTGTCTTCTAAGTCTGTGTGTCTAGGATACATTTAGGCTTAACTAGTTAATTTGGATATTCCATGGTTTTATTGATCTTGTTGGAACTACAGCGTGAACTAGATAATTCAACAACTAACGTTCTGATTCCATTGGATAGTTGGACAAGTATACTACTAGTGTATAAATTGCCATTAAGCGGTAAGTGGGTAAAGTCTCTATGAGCTAGGGTTTAACAAGATCACCATTGCTTTAATCCCTAAGATAGATTATAATCACGCCAAATAGGATGCTTTATCATGCGGATGCTTTATTGTGACAGAATTAATGTGTCTAGGTCTTAGGATGATGTAACGCCTAAGTCTTAAGAATGATATGCCACCTCGAGAGAAGAAATCATTGCACTAAATAAACAAACCAATGTTCTAATCGTATTAATAATGGTTAATACAGTTTTCTTATATAAGGTTCGGCCGCTCTTTTATCTTTTGTCTATTAGCTTGTGTGGGTAACAGTGTCTTGAATTGATTGTAGTCACCAACCAAACCGTGCCAGTCTCTCAGGCTGAAACCCCCCCTTTTTGCATTAGTTTTAGGTTTAAGTTAAATAACTAAAATACTGATAGAATTAGGAATTAACGCTCCCGCTCTTAGTGATCGACACCCTACTTACCAATGAAACTACAATTGATCGGGTACACTGCCCGTTAAAGTGTTGTTTTAAGGTATAGTCAGCAAAATATAAATAGTAAAACTTGATACATAAATAACACATACACAACGACACATCAACGGCGTATCTGTCTATATGACCATTTTCTTTCCTAGAAAATTTATTACATGTTAAAATGAACGCCCCCAACATTACTATGGAAGAGTATATCATGCTTGAGGAAGAAAAAGCTCGTAGGCGTGGTAACGTGTATAACTGGGAAACTGCTACATATGGAAAGATCTGGTATGATGAAGACGTTCATGACCTCAGATCTGTTAAAACTGAATTCCCAGCTATAGTCTTTAACGACTCGTTAACATCTGAAGTAAAGCTCACCTGTGAACCCACGGTAAGTCCTCTTAACTATAATAAAATTGACTTTAAAATATCGTTTAACGAATCTGACGATGAAGATTACATGGTAATTTATGACAAAAATTCATTTTCCTATAAAATAATTTATGTCGGCGATTTGAAAACGGATTCAGAAAATGATAATGATAAAGTCAATATGCCTTCGTTTCTGTCACCCGAGCCTACCGTCAGTTATTTTGATGATTTAGACTTCTTTCAAAATTTTGAGAATGAATTTCTAGCCATTATTTACAATGATGCTCTAACATCTAAATCAGAATCATCAACTGAACCTGTTAAAACTCCTCATCATATCGATGAATTTGATTTGAAAACTGAAACATCATGTTGGGATTAAAAGACTTCAAGATGATTCTTAGAGTTACTACTGCTTAGGTATATATTAGTGCTGTCAAGCATAACTTAGTGCTGCTGGTAATACTAATGAAAATTATGCTAAGTAGTTAGTACTGGTAGTATAAAAGTTACTACTGCTGGTTACTACTGTTAGTATAATTAGTACTGTTAGTATAAAGTTACTACTGCTAGTAGAAGTTAAGACTGCTCAGAGATGAAGACTGAAAATATACTAAGTAGTTACTACTGCTAGTACAAAAGTTAGTACTGCTAGAATAAATTTCTAAGTAGTTAATGCTGCTTGTGCTCAGTTACAACTGCTGAGTGATTACTACTGCTGGAAGGAATATGCTGACAGAGATGAGATCAAAGATTGATTAGAGAACAAGAATACTTACGAAGATAAGTATTAGTTATTTGTAAAGAAGATATGTATAACTTATTTGTTTAAGAGATTACATTGTAATCCTTGTAGGACTCCTTGGTGTATAAAAAAGAGTTCCTAGCAATAAATGTTAGATTGAACAATCTTTGATATTCGTAGCTTCAAGGTTTTGTAAACCCTAACACTATTAAGAGTGTTCGTTTCATATTGAGGCTGAAAGTTTGGTAATCTGTCTTGTTATTAATTTTGTGTTACTGTTTTATAAATAATTCTTCTTAGTATCATTGACTAGATTTTGCATAGTCTTTGATATTCATAATCAAAGTTTCTACCATAGTTGTTTTGGATTTACTCAATACAACTAAGCTTAATACAAGCTAAGAAAGATCTATTCAAGTGGGATCAACAAGTGGTATCAGAGCTTGTTGAGAAACTTTGAATTAGAAGAAACAATCTACACATATCAGAACTATTTGTTTAACATGGAGGCAGGATCTTCAACAATGGTTACTGCTGCAAAACTTCCAGTACTCAATCCAAGAGAATTTAAGCTTTGGAAAATAAGGATAGAACAATACTTCTTAATGACAGATTATGATCTTTGGGAAGTAATAGTAAATGGATACTCACCTCCACCAAAGAGAACTATTGATGGTGTTGAGCAAACATATCCTCCTACAACTGCAGAGGATAAGTTAGCAAGGAAGAATGAGTTAAAGGCAAGAGGTAAACTGTTGATGGCTCTTCCAAATGAACATCAACTAAAGTTTAATACCTACAAATGTGCCAAGACTCTAATGGATGCCATAGAGAAAAGGTTTAGAGGTAATAAGGAGTCAAAGAAAACTCAGAAGACACTTCTAAAGCAATAGTATGAGAATTTCAATTGATCAAGGTCAGAAGGACTTGATCAAACCTATGATAAGCTTCAAAAGCTTAACAGTCAGCTAGAGATTCTGTGTGAAACTATTTCTCAAGAAGATATGAATATGAAGTTTCTAAGAAGTCTCCCATCAGAATGGATGACTCATACCTTGATCTGGAGAAACAAACCTGATTTAGACACCTTAAGCATGGATGACCTATACAACAATCTAAAGATTTATGAAACTGAAGTTAAAGGGTCATCAAGCTCAAACCAAAATTCACAGAATGTGGCTTTTATGTCTTCTAATAACTCTAGCAGTTCTAATCAAGCTTATGGTTCTACCTCTGCCAATACTGATAGTATAAGTGATGTTGTGATCTATTCGTTCTTTGCAAATCAATCTAACAATCCACAGTTAAATAATGAAGACTTACAACAGATTGATGCTGATGACTTGGAGGAGATGGATCTAAAGTGGTAGATGGCTATATTCACCATGAGAGCCAGAAGATTTCTAAATAAGACTGGAAGGAAGATTAATACAAATGGTTCTGAGACCATAGGGTTTAACAAGTCAAAGGTGGAATGCTATAACTGTCATAAAAATGGTCATTTTGCAAGGGAGTGCAGGGCGCCAAGAGAGAACAAGAACAGAGAACTTGTAAGGAGGAATGTGACAGTGGAAACAACAGAGACAAAAGCTTTGGTGGCTCAAGATGGACTTGGATATGACTGGAGTGATCAGGCTGAAGAAGAACCTACAAACTTTGCACTTATGGCATGTACTTCTTCAAGTTCTTCAAGCTTAGATTCTGAGGTATCTACTTGTTCTAAAGCATGTTTAAAATCTTATGAAACTCTCAAAGAACAATATGATAATCTGACAAAAGATTTTAATAAGTCTCAATTAAATGTAGGTGCTTATAAAGCAGGTCTAAAATCTGTAGAGGCTAGACTAGATATGTATAAAAAGAATGAGGTTGTTTTTTAAGAAGACATAAAGATTTTAAAACTTGATATTAAGTTGAGAGATAATGCACTAACAGAGCTTAGAAAGAAATTTGAAAAATCTGAAAAGGAAATAGATGATTTAAAACTTACATTAGAAAAGTTTAGAAATTCATCTAAACATCTAAGCAAACTGTTAGAGATTCAAGTAAGTGATAAGTTCAAGACTGGTGTGGGGTTTGATAGTCAAGTGGTTGATAGTCATGTGTTTGATAGTCAGGAAAATGAAAGGTACAAAACAAGTGAAGAGTATCATGTTGTTTCCCCTCCCTATACTAGGATATTCATGCCCCCTAAATATGATTTGATACTAGCTGATGAGGGAGAATATATTTTTAGTGAGTCAGTAACCAATATACCTGATGCTGCAACAAGTGAAGCTAAGACTAGTGTGTCAAAACCTAAGTCTGTTGGTGAACCACTTATTGAAGATTGGATATCTGACAATGAGGATGAGAATGAGACTGAGTTTAAGTCTAAATAGAGAAAACCTAGTTTTGCCAAAACAAAATTTGTTAAATCTAATGAGCATGTGAAAACACCTAGGGAGTCTGTTAAGAAGATAAAGAATAAAAAAACAAGCTAAATACCCTAGGAAAAACAGTCAAAACCCTAGAGGTAACCAAAGAAACTGGAATAACTTGATGACTCAGAAATTAGGAAGTAATTTTGAGTTTAAAAATAAAGCTTGTTATGAATGTGCCAGTTTTAATCACTTGATCAAAGATTGTGATTTGTATAAAAAGAAAATGGTAGAGAAAACTGTATGGAACAATGCTAGAAGGGCAAATCATCAAAATTCTTAAAGAATGAATCACCCTCATCCAAAAGAAATTTTTATTCCAAAAGCAGTCTTAATGAAATCTGGCATTAAATCACTTAATATTGTTGGGCAAAACTTTTCAAAAGCAGCAGTATCAGTTAATACTGCAAGACCAATTAATACTGCCCACACAAGACCAACAGTGAATAGTGCAAGGAAAGCATCAAATGTTTTAAATAAAGCACATACACATGTTAGAAGGCCCTTTAACAAGTCTACAACAAATAAGAACAATAATTTAAAAGAAAAAGTTAATACTGTTAAGGGAAATGTTACTACTGCTAGGCCAAAAGCAGTAGTAAGGAATAATAAGGGAAATGAGGCTAATACTGTTAAGGCCTCAGCATGTTAGATTTGGAGACCAAAGCAAAAGATTTTAGACCATGTCTTCAGACACGATGGTGCATCAATGAATTTTAAAAGATTTGACTATGTTGATGCACAAGGCAGATCCAAGTCTGTAATGGCTTGGGTCCCTAAGAGAGCATGATTCTCTTACTTTTGTGCAGAGCAATCCACAGCTAGAATTGCAGGAAAAAGGAGTAATTAATAGTAGATGCTCTAGGCACATGACTGGAAACAAGTCCTACCTCTCAGATTATGAAAAAATTAATGGTGGATTTGTTGCATTTGGAGGAGATCCCAAAGGAGGTAGAATTACTGGTAAAGGTAAAATCAGTACATGTAAATTAGATTTTGAAGATGTGTACTTTGTTAAGGAGCTTAAGTATAACTTTTTAGTGTCATCACAATGTGTGACAAGAAAAACAGTGTTCTTTTTACAGACACTGAATGTGTTGTTTTTATCTCCTGACTTTAAGCTACTTGATGAAAATCACGTCTTGCTTAGAGTTCCTAGAAAAGATAACATGTATAGTGTTGATGCAGCCTCAAATCTAGTTTGAGCTTCTGCACCCCTAATATGGTATCTTCGCACCTAGGACCACTATCTGAACCAGTTCCCTGAGGAAAAGATTCATTAAGTGTTGCCATGGATTGGGTCCTATTTATATTACCACTGTCTTGCTCTGCTTCTAAGCTAGAAGCAGTAGTGGCAGCCTTTTCCATTCTGTCTTCCCACTCCTTAATAACAGTCTCATCTAATACAAAGGGAATAGGTCCACTAGACTGAGATATCTTAGTGGCCCTTTTCGCTTTCCTAGGTTTTTGAGTCTTTTTGGGTTAAGATAATGATGGAACAATGATTGGTTCAAGATTACATAGTGAAGCAGTTGTGGATGTGTGGTATATGTCACATCTAATCACTAAGGATGAAACTAGTAAAATCCTTAAAACATTTATAACTGGCATAGAAAATCTAATAGTCCTTTGATTAGAAGTGACAATGGAACTGAATACAAGAATAAGGTCATGAATCAGTTCTATGAAATGAAGGGTATTAAAAGGGAATTTAGTGTTGTTAGGACTCCACAACAAAATGGAGTAGCAGAAAGGAAAAATAGAACACTAATAGAGGCTGCTAGGACTATGCTAGCTGATTTAAAATTGCCAACAACTTTTTGGACTGAAGCATTTAATACTGCTTGTTATGTTCAAAATAGGGTGTTAGTTATCAAGCCTCACAACAAGACCCTTTATGAACTTTTTCTAGGTAGAAAACCTGCCTTAAGCTTCATGAGACCATTTGGATGTCCTATTACAATACTTAATACCATAGATCACCTAGGGAAATTTGATGGAAATGTTGATGAAGGGTTCTTTGTAGGATACTCTACTAATAACAAAGCATTCAAAGTATTCAACAGTAGAACTAGGATAGTAGAAGAGAACCTGCATGTTAAGTTTAGTGAGGATACCCCTAATATTGTAGGAAAATGACCAAATTGGCTTTTTAATATTGATGCACTAACAATCTCTATGAACTATAAGCCAATAGTTGTAGGGAATCAATCTAATAGTAGTGCAGGTACAAAAACATGTGATAATGTAGGTAAAGCTAGAGTGGAGACAGTACCTGATAAAGATTACATACTGCTACCATTATGGACTCAAGATCCACCATTGTCTTCTAGTTTAAAGGATTCTCTGGATGCTGTATTCAAACCATCATGGGAGGAGGAAAAGAATGATGCTAAAGATCTAGGGAACGAAGATAGTGAGGTTCCAAATACAGAAGAGCCAAGAGTTAATCAAGAGAAGGATGTAAGTATTAACAGCACTAACAATATTAATAATGTTAGTCCAACTGTTAATGCTGTTGGCATAGAAAATAATGCCGTTGATGAGAATATAGTCTATGGATGTGCCGATGATCCAAATATGACTGAATTGGAAGAAATTGGCATATTTAGTGATGCTGAAGATGATAATTCAGGGGTTGACATGAACAATTTGGATACATACTTCCAAGTCAGTCCTGTTCCTACTACAAGAATACACAAGGATCATCCTCTTGAACAAGTAATTGGAGATCTTCATTCAGCACCTCAAACAAGAAGAATGACAATGAATTTAGAAGGATATGGCTTGTTTAGTTCTGTTATGCAAAGAACTAACCATAAGACTTTCAAAATTGCTTGTTTGCTTGCTTTTTATCATAAGAAGAA
>BQNB010157585.1:4181-15134 GCA_026074375.1 Tanacetum coccineum | reverse complement strand
CATAAGTTTAACGTAATGAAGACAATCAAGTAACTTATCTAAAACCAAATAATTCAAGACCTTGCTTGCATTATTTGTGTGCGATGTCATCTCGTAAGTTAATCATATATTGTTGCGACTTCTTCGATACATGATTCCAAAAAAACTTGTATTGTTCGGGAGTAAAAGTTAGGTTACTGTCACCCATTCCTATAAAAAAAATAACGCAAACACATAAATACACATATAAAATTTAGTTTACTCAACATGTAGGCCACTAACAACAAAATTATATCTCCTAAATTACCTATTTATGACAGCAATGTCAAAGTTTTCATAATCCTAATTAGGACAGTAACTTATTTATGATATTAAAAAAGAAGTCTGAAAGTTCAGTCAACCCATAGTCCCACCTTCTGTTTTAATAGCAAAATTACCACTCAACTCACATGATTTGGCGCATCTAATGTTTCAATCCAAATAAACTTCACATTTCCAACATAAAATCCAATCTAAACAACCCTAAAACTAATAAAAATCCCAAAAAAAATCAGCCAAAGTCCATATCTATACATTCATTCAGCATACATATACATTCAACATATAAAATATTTCAAAAAATGACTAATTACTTAACTAGCATACATATACATTCTGATCATAGTTACGCATGCATATCTAAGCGGACTCTTTGACACAAAGTCCACCTTTTCATATATTCAGCATTCAGACACATAATAAAAACATAACGCGTGATGTAAACAAGAATCCTGGAATAACGACGGTGAATATCTTTTATTCAGCACAACTGCAGCTAAACCGTTTAAAAGCCACCGACTAAAATTTGCAGACCATGACTTAAAGGTGAACATGAATAAATTAGTAAGATTTTGGGCTTTAAAAAGGATGTTTCCTAATAAAAACTAT
The DNA here is from genome assembly GCA_026074375.1 of Tanacetum coccineum. NCBI lineage: Eukaryota > Viridiplantae > Streptophyta > Magnoliopsida > Asterales > Asteraceae > Tanacetum > Tanacetum coccineum. The sequence continues at coordinate 14,228 of BQNB010157585.1, read as the reverse complement.
ATACAGGTAACTCGCACTATGTGGAAGAATGGCTACTTAAACCCGGGTACCAATATGGGAAGCGAACGAGTGGAAAAAGAGAACAGTCTTAAGCAAAAAAAAAGAAAATTACTATGGCATTTGATTACACAACGCCGTGCACTCAGACACAAAGTGTACAAACGACTCTGAAATAGCATAAATTATTTCAATCAGTGGTATTCAGATCGAAGAAACAATCAAGCGAACATCCCACTTTATAGAGCGCTAAGCAACTGCTTCCCTGAGCTAACTGAAGTGCCTTCAGAGCGGAACAAGATGAGCAAAAAATGATAACTCATACTGTGAGCAAGAAGTTCATCAAACAGAAAAGGCCAAGAATGAACAGAAGGCTCTCTTAAAGGCCTATGTTGGCAGAAGACACGCCAATATTCCAGAGAGTGGAGACTATAATCTTTGGATGAATGCTAAGGTCGTGATAGTGGGAGATGGGGTACAGGCGGTGGAAGCTCTCAATACTTACAATTGGCCAGCACACTCAAGCAATCATATTACCAGCCCATATCAACCAAAGCTGAAATTGGTACTTGGTAGCAACCATATAGTCCTTTGTGTGTCTAAATCTCATTTCAAGTTAAACATGGCTGCTAATCTAGTACCCACTGCAACGCCACTATCTTTTACCTTTTTCTACAGACTTGGTTACTGCAGCGGGCAAAAGATTTGTCACATTGCATTCAAATGTTTCCTGTACTAGGATTTAAGATGTATAATTTGAATTTAACTTTAATATTTATGCAAGTTTGAACCCGAATTTCAAATTGGTTGCCAAAGTTGAGGCAAACACAAGTAGCCACTCAATTTACTTTCATGTTTTACCCTGTAAGTGGTTCATGAATTATATTCACCACACAACTTATAACATACCAAATTCTTGCAGCTAAGGACATGCCCGAAGCAACAAGAAAAGGCGGACAGACCCTTAAGAGCTTTGAGTTTTAAAACACCAATGTTGCTAACCTCCTAGGCTCCTAACTACTAGAAACCAAATATATATGTATTAACGGCCTGCTTAGACTAGGATATTGATACGTGATGCTTAAAAGTGTCATTATACACGAAACATAACGAACTAAACTACGTACACCTAAATGTCTATTGCCTTCATGGCCTTCTATCTCTATTATGTCAAAGTACTATAAAGCTGTGAACCATCTAGATATATATATATATATATATATATATACAGTATATATATATATATATGTATATATATATATATAATATTAATATATATAAAATATATATAGTGTTATATTAAAGAACCAAGAGTATATTGCCGACTATCTTAGTGGTCTTCTTGGTTTTTGGGCTTAATGGTTTAATAAGCTCACTTTATTATATGGCTTATACTTTGACATTTTTCATCCCTATTTTGACATTTTCCGGCTTATATAAGTTTATTATGACATAATGAACTTATATAAGCAAGAAAGTTTCATAATAAGCCACACAAAAAGTGAGAAACATAAGCCGAAAACCAAATAAGCCATAAGCCGGCTATATAAGCCAAAACAAACACCATTAAGACTGAATTTTATCTAATTTCTTCACAACTGAGACAGTCCCATATGATAAAACAACAAAACAAACAAAACCCATAATTCAAAAGACCTAAATTATCACTAATAAGAGTTAAAAAATTGTGAATCGATCTTATGATACAAGTCAATAGATAAGATATGAAGATAGGATATGAATAAAGTTTAAACCTTTAACTGAATCACAAGAACACAAACTAATCTTATGATAACAAAAACAAATTATAAACTATTGCTTTTTAAACAAAAGCCATATCAAATTTATATCAAACTTTAATAAAAACAAAATCAATACAAGTAAAACATAAACATGTAAAAAGAAAAAAAAAGCATACCTTAGAGGTGGAGAATATGGCGGCTGTAGGTGGAGACTGCGGCGGATAGAGGTGGAGACGACAAATTCGTCACCACTTTCTTCGTGATAATGTCCAGAAAGGACATATCTCAATCAAAAAAGTACCATCCGTCGACAACATCGCCGACATTCTTTCGAAACCCCTTAAACGTGAATCGTTTAATTATCTACGTCTTGGTTTAGGAATGATGGAACATATTTCATAAATCGTATGAGTCTACTTCTCCTTCTTCTAGTCTCAATTTTAGTCGGTGTTCCATTCCGTGTCGTGACAACTTAAATACTTCATCCTAAGTACTTTAAGTATTTTTTATTCGCAAAAGGCAAATTAAAACGTCACTCCTCTTTGTAAAATTCTTGTCAAAACTAAGTCTAAAATCCCTCGCTGAAGGCGGCCCCCATATCCTAGGTGGCCCCAAAGCATTTTTAGGCGGCCCCCTTATCGATATAGGACCGCCACCAGCAGACACTGAATATGCATACTTTGTCAAAAATTTCCTAAACACAAAACCAAACACAACCCTTCTCTGCTGCAGCGACAAAAACAAACAAAAATAACCCAAAACTCAAAATCAACCATTAAAACACTAATTGAAGATAAAATCAACACCTACAATCATTCCTAACATCATCAACATCATCAATTGTAAGTCATTTCATCTAATTTCTTTCAATTTGAGTCTAGGGTTCATGATGAACAAAAAAATTGAAATTGGGGATTTTCTATTTTTCTTTCAATTTTGTACAATTAGGACTACTAGGTTACAATGTATAACTAATATGCTTCTCGTAGACATGGGATTTGCATACATTAGTGAGTTTGTTGAAATATTAATTCGAACCAAAAACCCAATTTTATTTTCAAATCACTCACGTTAAAAACATAATAAAATTGTTGTTATGCATTGTTAATACAACTTAAAAACGTTTTTCAACACATGCATAATGATCTCATAAACAAAGGTCGAGATACATAATTCATATGTATTTTTTGACATGTCTGGATGAGCAAAATCAAACTAAGGAGCATTTGTATTAACTCTTAGGATTTTAATTTTAGGTCGAGTTAATCGTTACTCCACATTTGTTGCATATAGGTACACACTAGGCACGAACTTAAAATACCAATATAAGTATAAGAAATCAAAATATGATTTTGATCATCATCAAAAGACTCAAAACTACATTCCACTCATATCAAATGAATTTAATCAACCCTTACAAAATACAATTGCAAGTCTTGAAAAACGATACTTTCATGAGGGTAGGGTTGTGAGTTAAAATTTTGAAAACGTGAGTCATATCCGTGCTAAGTTTGAATCAATTGTTTTGATTGTTTGTTGAACATAAACGAAAAAATTGTTCCTCGTTTTGTTCTCGAGTTCTATAGTCAACTAACTTTTGATTATAACTCCACGAGTCATTTTGTGGTCAACTTTGTTATACAAAGTAAGTCATTCTCTCACACTCTTAAGAAAATATTAAAAATCAACCAAACTCTTAAATGCCATATGGAATGATTCTAAATTGCTTGTATGATCACCTTATCAAAATCAATCCTCATCTACAAAAACCAAAGTATATACTATATTGGCCATCCATGAAACCTTGGGTTCATCCTAATCATCTTCAAGCAGTTATCTCCATATCCTCTGAAGAAGTCACCAGTGATGATTCATATACCTCAACACATGTTTGAGATATTTCTACATCCTACTAATATGCTAAGACACACGTACTAGTATTATTATTGCTATGTACTATATTACTTTGACTATCATCTAGTTTACTCTAGTCCGTGTATAACTTTTCTTAGTCATTATTCATGCATGCACCTCAATACAATATGGCCACTTATATTATGTATGATTATTTCTTAGTTCATATACATATATGTGCATCTTTGATATAATTTAGGATAAGCAATTATGTGAATTTGATTATTAGATATTAGATGATCTCTGGTAAAATAGGATTGACTGCAAAAGGGCGTCTTTAGGAAACATTTTCTGGATAGATTTTACAAAATTTGAAAAATGGAAAAAATCTCGATCCTCCAGAAAACGACCCCCATAAATACTGGGCGGCCCCCTTATATATCTGGGATCCGCCAAGTATTTATGGGACCTCCATCTGAGTACGGAATTTTACTGTGACATACCTGATTTTCTATGCAGTTGAATATTCTCTTCTCTAAGCCCAACTAAACATCCTACATTTTGCTAAACCACTTTTGGAATCTATCTTCTTAATCCTCATGATTTTCCATTTCAATCCTATGCTTCCTAATTAAATAAGCCATCTTTCCCACTCTTCTTATCATCTTCATCTTCTTCAAACCATTCTACCATGAATTCCACTCAAGCTTCTTCTTCTAACCCTTTCAAGAAAATCAAACTAACCATAATCCCTCATAGACAACTATTTGTTAACATTTCTAGTGATGAAGATGTTACCACCACACCTTCTCCTACAATAACTTTTTCATCTCCAACTCCTCCAAATGAACCATTAAAAACTCCATCCACCAATCAAACCTCATCAAGCCAAGAGAACACATCTTCTTTTCAATCAAAACTTCAAATTTTACCACCATCCTCAAATGAAACAACTTCTCCTCAACTTTATAACCTTTGCTGATAAATATCTTGATGTTCCTACTAGACCTTCAAACCCTCAACAACTTCAAAAAGTCATCCTTCTTTGGTATCACACTTTCTTTTGTCACCAATCACTCCTATTGATCACATTAAGCTTAGCATGGGAAAAGTAAAAAATCGGGAATGATAAAGTTATCTTTTAGACACTTAATTGTGCTTTTTGTTCTATGATCCTTAAAAGTTACCAATGAGGTAATGAAACAATACATTATGTCAACACAAATAAGTTGTAGTTAGATAGTTAAGAAAAATCATAAAAAAAGAAAAAAAAAGTTTTGAAAATGGGAAATCAGGTGTTTTATAACTTGTGATCTCTTAGCTCTCTCAACAAAATTCTTTGCTACTTTTCAAAGGTTTAGTTTGGGAAAGTTTCGAGGTATTTGGTTATAAGACATGTGATATTACGTGAGGACACGCAATCGTTTAGTTTGGGGAATTTTAATAAGTGTAAAATACACATATCTGTTAATACCTAAAATAACCCAATTAAACCCAAAACAGACTAAAAATGGCAAAAATATACTTGTTTTTGTGTTTTGTGTGTGCATGTACGGATATATCAAAAATCACATGAAAACCGTAAAAAACGGGCAAACACGGACACGGGAATCAGAAGAGTACAAGAGAAGCCAAAGATTCAAAGCCAAAGCCAAAGCCAAAGAAAGTTAACTCTTAGTCAACTATGGGTCAACAAAGTCAACCCATAAAAGACAAAAACTCAAAATGTTTCAAATCAACCCTCCAAGTTTCAGAAAGTAACCATATTGGTCCCTAAGGCTTAATGGGCCTTAAACCCCTTAAAAACCCCACCCGGATTCAAAGGCCCAAGTTAAAAGTCGATTACCCTAGCCCAATACCCCTTTTATAAAACCACAAGGGTCATTCATTCTATAACTTATTTTACACTACACCTTCACTAAACCAACCACAGGGACTGAATTTGCAATTTCTCCAAAGTTTAAAACTATTTTTTACCCTTTTTAGTTGAAAAAGAGCGCCAAAATGGGGTTACTATTCATCGTCTCCCCAAAATCACCCCTCAGTCAAAATGATAGGGCAAATCAAAATTGAAGGGTACGGAGGACAATTCAGGTGGAATAGTACACAATGGCAGGGTCAAATTTGTAATCTCAAGAGCTCCTATTGGCTAACACAAGCAAAGAAGCCACGTGGCTATGGCAAGAAGCACAAGGATGATGGATTTTTACTCTTGGATCACTCACGCAACTAACACAAGGCTTCACAATGGATTGCCACACTGGCAATCCGTGTGAATCCCAAGGATTGATCAAACGGCTTAGATTAGCTCTCCAATGATTGAGAATTTGGACGGCAATGATTGGAAGGAGCGTGGGCAAGAAGGCATTCCTAGAAGCTTCATCAGAATGCTATAAATAGCACACACTCACACACATATTTTGGGGATCTGTTTTTTCTTTTTTTATCTAGTTAGTAGCTTAAATTTAGCTTAATTTTCAACTTAAGTAATTTCCTTTCAAGTTTTTGTAATCTCTCCTTTTAAGTATTGTAATCAAGTTTTACATTAATGAAAACTTAGTTTAATTTTGAATAATCTTTTATAAGTTCTCACTTTTCTCCTTAAATGATCATAAGCTACTATAAGCTCAGCAGCTCTCATGAGTCTATAAGCTCATGATTTGAGCTTAATTTGGTCTTAATCATACATTGAATATCTAAAATCAGTTAATCCTATTTACCTTTGCTTTTTGGACTTTGAAACTTATGGAAGGAGAGCCAAAAAGGGAAGGGCTCTCAGTGACTAGTACTGGCTTATTTCTAATAAGTCAGAGTTGTTGAATAAGCTCTAAGAGCATTTCATGCCTTGTTTAGCTAGGCTCATTGTAAGTCTTCTTTAATTTTCAGTTTTAGCTTAATAATTGCTTAATTAGCTTAGATTTGCTTATTTGCTTATTAATAGTGCTTATCTGCTTTCTTATTGCTTATTTGTGATTTATATTGTTACTTAGTACTTATTCATCATCTGTTTTTAGCTTAAGTGTTATAGATCTTAGTAATCTCTCTGCTGTCATAAAATCTATAAAAAACCAAAAAAATTTAGTTAGCATAGCTTAGATTCTAGATTAAGCTTAAGTAGATTGTTGAGTTATGTTTATTAAGTTTAATATAAGCTGTTTAAGATCTGGTAATGATGCTTTGTGAGAAGAAATTCAAGTTTGAAAGTTTTTTTCAAATCTGTTAAGTCCTTAAGTAGTGTTTGGATTTAGCTAGTTTGACCTCTTAAAGTCAAATTAACTTGTGAACTTTGCTTGAGTCAGTTTTGAAATCATTTCTTATTAGTTATGAAATAGATTTTATAAGTTAGTTTTCAGAATTGAAAAGGTTTGAGTGTAATTTGTTTATGTCAGCACCTTCAGTTCGTAACAAACATTATTAAACAACTTATAGACAACTACAATGAAACATATATGAATAAGCAACTAACCAGTAACAAAGAGCTAATACCTATCACTATATTTTTGATTTTTATGATTTATAAACAATAGAAGAAAACAAATATTATAAAGCTATCAAACTTGAAACAGGTACTCATCATACTTAATAACACTAAATACACTATTTAACACAAAGTAACAAGTGAATAAGCAGATTAATATAAGAAATTAAAGACAGAAAAGTGATAAAATGATGACTATACAAATTGCCTTAGCTAAATAAAGGCTTTTAAAAGCAAGAGGAGCTACTCTACAGCTCTAGCTTATCTTAAGGATAAGCTAGTAAAAGTCCCATAAGCTCTTTCATTGTAAGCTTATCATCCAAAAAGCTCAAATCCATACTAGTAAAGGTATTTAACTGATTTTATTATTTTAAGTAATTTATAGATTAATTGGGCTCAAATCTAAGCTTAGAGACTTAGATGAGCTTATGATGAGCTTGTAAGAAGCTTGTGATTGATTTGTAGAGTTTATATAAAACAAGAACTTTTAGAATTTTAAGGACAAACTAAGCAAACCAGATTTAATAAAATAACTAAGATTTCATTGATTTAAGAATTCCATTTAAGACATTTCTATTAAGTATTATTGCTAGACATACGTACTATTATTATTGCTATGTAATAACCTCTATCCCAGTTATTTTAGTACGTGTATAACTTGCCATAGTCACTATTATTTCATGCTTGCTATATGACACTTTATGGACATGTATGTCATTTCTATGCTTCTACTTGGCCTCATTGCATGAGTTTCTCTTCTCTTTTAGCTAGATTATGTGATTCTTGAAGAGATGGAATGCAAAAATCATTCTTCCAACCTACTTAGGTTGTTCTGAAAAACGATTAACTTTTGAAAATTTCGTAAGCCTCCAGAAAACGGCCCCTAAAAATGAAGGGCGGTCCCCAAATATTTATGAGACCGCCTAAGGTTTATGGGACCGCCATCAGGGAACCACAAAATTTTCTTGGCTCCTCTTTTTCTGCAACTTTGACCCTATTCTCCTTAGGTCCAGCCATTCTTTCCTTTCTAAACAAAATAATTCTTAGAATCTTCATTCTCCAATACCATGCATTTCCTAAAACTTCTCTATATATGAATAATATTCTTTTCCATCTAAATTACCTCTTCTCTTCTAAATCTTTCACTTCTCCTCAAGATCTCAATGTCATCCTCTAGCAAATCTCCTCGTGACTACTCACAAAAATACCAAAGGACCATTCTCAAACCTTAGAGACAAAGTCATGGTCTTCCTCTATCGCCACCTTCTCCTCCACCAAATAGGACTACTCCTACCTCTCCTATCTCAAATAACTCTCTCTCATCCTCTTCACCTCCACAAAACCTAACTCAAAACCTAAATGAAATTCATCACCTATCAAATCTACTTGACATTAACCTCCAACAAGCAATTAAAGGCACAAATCCTTCACCTCCTACCTTACCATATATCCTCCACCTTCTTTAGATCAAGTAAACTTTCATTCTGAATTTTTTCATTGTTGCTTGGAAACCCAAAATCTATTTGATACATTGAAAGATGACCTAAATCGTATCAAATCTCTCATCATTGGTCTTTCCACTTAATTTCCATCCTTAATAACAACCTCTTTACCATAATTGGGCACTCTCGAAAGCTCAAGATCACCTAAGAATAAACAACCCATCTTTTGATTATGATATCTTCTACTCTTCAAGAACTTACTAGTGTAGATCTATGTCTCATTATGTCTTTATCTAATTTCTATCATAATGATTCATGCAAATATTGTATGAATTTATCTCTAGTTTTATCTTATGTTACATGAATGTATTAGTTGCATTTGCTATTTGTATGAGTTTCTTGTTGGTTGAATAAAACTTTATTTTAGGTGACTTCAATATAATGTGTTGCTTTAAAAGATATTTGTCTTGCACTTGTATTTCTAACTTTGTTTTGTAGCACACAATTTTCTAAAGATCGATATCTTGGTGCCCCGGACGAGGGAGAGCATACATCAAGAGAGAGTCTTGATATCGTTGATTTATTTCTTCCTACAACCACTCGACGGTCATTCTTTTTTAATTCGACAAAAAGAGGGAGAAATGGAACAAAACTCTTTAATAATTTTGTAACTATTAATTTTATACAAAATAAGTTTACATTTTGTCATCATCAAAAAGAGGGAGATTGTCAATACAAATAATGTTTAAAAATGTTATTTATATTTTTTGACCTCTCAATGTTTTGATTAATAACAAAATGTAAAAACATTTACGATAAAATTAAACATTTACAAATTATTAATCGTAAAATTCCAGTTCTAAGATTAGTAATCACTTAAGGTATGAACAAACAAATCATAAAGCATGATTAGTGATCAAGAAAATATTTTTCTCTTATCCATTACATTTTTACAAAATAATTTCACAAAAATAATTATACAAAATATTTTCTAATTAAAAGAATGGTTTTATTAAAAACTTAAAATTTGAAATTCAAATTTTCCCCCAAAAATGGAAGGTTTCATACCAGATACAACATTCCCCATAAAAAGACAAAAAAAGAGAGTGTGGTCTACTGGGCAGCCCCCTTATAGGCCTTGCGACCCTTTATATATCTGGGACCATCAGGACCGCCCCTAGTGACCGTTGGATTTTCCTGCCTATAAATAGTGCTCCATTCCTTGCAGAAAATCAGACCTCTTAGCACGAAATTTTTAGATAACTTTCTCTCTTTAAAATCTTATTTCTCTCTCAAAATCTCTTGATCACTAACACTCTTAGATCTTGTTTCAAGTGATCTAATCTCTTCTTCTCGTCTCTTCTTTTTCATTCAAGTTCAAGAAACGAACATTCGTATTTGCCAAAAAACGAATTGTTATTTAGTTATCTCTCTTCTTTTCTTCTAAGTACTAAATCTCTATTGTAATTATCTTTTGTATTTGTGTGATTCGGATTGTGTGTAAATCCGATAGTGTAGATCTAGTGATTGTGTA
>BQNB010157583.1:0-15134 GCA_026074375.1 Tanacetum coccineum | reverse complement strand
TTTTTTAGAGGGGGAGGATGATACCGATGGGCCTGATGGGTCGAGCCCAGTGGACCAACGAGCTGTTGACGAGAATGAGGCCGGTGGGCTAAGTGGCTGAAGAAACAAGTTATGGTAACAAGATCCCATCCAACCAAAGTCAAAGGAGAAGTTGAAGTCAATTACAATTCTATTTTTGGTTCTAAATTTATTATGCCTATTATTATGTTTCTTGGTCCTCAAGTTTAGGGATTTAGAATTATCTTGTGTTTTTGTTTCCTATATATATTGTGTAAAACTCCTTGGTTGGTTGGTGAATGATTATTGAAGTTTTCATATTAAACACGTCGTTTGTGTTCTCTTACTCGGTTGGCCGAGAAGAATTTTCCGACGACCAGCAACTTGGTTGGCCAAGTGCTCGCCGCCGCTAGGTTTCAGTCCTAGGGTTCTATTTTCCTCCCAACATCCTTATCACAGTGCCTGGTTCAATGGAGCTGATGAAATTTGATATGGGAGGCTCGGCAGCAGTTTTAGGTGCTGCAAAAGCCCTTGGTCAAATTAAACCCGATGGAGTAGAGGTGTAATGATATGCATATATCCAAGTCAGATTATATATTTTCACGCACGAATTTAAACTATATTAGTTACTTGATTTTCTGCTTTATATTGCCTGATTATTTGGCAAAATAGGTTCATTTTATAGTAGCAGCTTGTGAGAATATGATTAGTGGAACTGGCATGAGGCCGGGAGACATACTGACAGCCTCAAACGGACAGACAATTGAGGTACATTTCTGTCATATTTATGAAAGTAAATGATTTCGCTTAATTATTGATTTGTTATCTTAGGTAAACAACACTGATGCTGAAGGCAGACTTACCCTTGCTGATGCTTTAGTATATGCCTGTAATCAAGGTGTAGACAAGGTAACTTCTGTTGTTCAACAACATTTCTAACATACATATATTTTGTGGGTCCTGGCTTCGAAGACCGGACTTGCAAAATCGAAACCGAAAAGACTCATCCGTACTTGAAAATTTGTTCAGATAGTTGATTTGGCAACTTTGACTGCAGCTTGCAGAGTCGCTCTTGGGCCTTCAATTGCAGGTATATATGAACTAGTGGTACCTTTGCTCAAATTAATTTGGAACTGAAGTTCCAACCATAACCAAAAAAGATTCAGTTTTGACACGTTTTAACATTAGGAAGGTGGATACACGTCTCAAACTATGCTTTACGTGTGTAGGAACTATCTCATATTTGTTTTTAGTGAAAGGATATGATTCAAATTGTTTTGTTAATACTTTTCATTTAAATTAAACAGCCATCTTGACACCAAGTGATGAGTTGTTCAAAGAGGTGGTTGCAGCCTCGGAAGTCGCAGGGGAAAAGTTTTGGAGGTTACCGATGGAGGAAAGTTATTGGGAGACGATGAACTCTGGAGTAGCAGACATGGTCAACACTGGTCCTAGTCAGGGTGGTATTATCACTGCTGCTCTTTTCTTGAAACAGGTATACTGTATACTCCATTTGTGTCATAAAACTGCGAATGTTGAATCTATATATTTGATACTTGTTATAAGCGCATATGGGATTGCTTACTTTAAAGTTTAAACCTATAAGCAGGTAGCAGTCTGTAAATAGTTGCAGCTTATTTACTCTAAACTAAACAGATAAGCAAACCTAATACCATAAAATTTTGGTTTGAACTCCATTGTATTGTATCACAATTATCATAAGGGTATTATAGATATTTAACCATTGGTCGAACGATGTTGCAACTGCAGTTTGTCGATGAGAGAGTACAATGGTTGCATATTGACATGGCTGGGCCAGTTTGGAGCCACAAGAAAAAGGCGGCAAATGGATTTGGTGTCTCGACTTTGGTGGAATGGGTTGTGTCCAACTCGTCATAAAACCGTTATTAGGACTTAAAATGCTCGAAAAATCCCGGCATAAGGGAAGGCGTGCTTCTGCAAAATATGCTCTTTGAATTGTATCAATAAAATGGTATCTAGAAAGAATATTGAGCTCTATATGTGATTTGATCTCTCAACTTTGACTTATGCTAAGATCACAATATGTTAGAACTTGAATAAACTGAAATGTGAAAGATGTTTGCATTATCTTGGCAAAATGGTTGCATTATAGTTTGTGTTGTTAATCAGAGGGACGAAACAAGTACACAAAACTAACAAACCAAGCAAAAGCGTTATTCAAAATTATCGAACCAAATTCAAAAGTACAAAATTCTAATTCAAGCTATAAAGTTTTCTAATGCCATTGATTCCTATTTTATTGATGACCTAGTAGTAAGCATTTCCTAATTATAAATTAAAGACTCAACCGAAGAACATAGCAAAAACAAACTAACACAAACAGGGACGGAACTAGGATGGGTCTCGCAACACCTATGGATTTTTGTTTGTTAGTTTTAGTTTTGCTAAAAACCCTCAATTTTTTTATAAACGCGCTCGGTCCTAAAAAGTTGTGCATGTAGTCTTGTTTGATTTTTCGTAAATATACCTAGTGACTTTGTGTTCTGGACTTCTGGTTAATTGAATACAAATCGAAAACCAAATTTACGATGCAACATTTAAAATTTAAGTAACTTTTCTAACAGCTTAGTTCTTGTAACTAATACAAAAAATAACCTTTTCTTTTGTTCATAAGTGTGTTATGGAAACATAATCTTAGTACATATTTACTTAATACAACATTATAATATTTCTCCCGTGCGAGTCCACTGTGGCACCAAAAATAGCGTCGCCACATCCATGCCATGGCACACACACCCTTCTGCGCCACTTCCTTAAGTGAGTATACTGGCTCAAGTCAGTCTCATACAACGACTATTTATAAAAAAAAATTAATTTTATTATTTATTTTTTACACATTATATATATTACCTCATTTTACCAAAAAACACATACTCTTTACAAAAACATATCCTCTCTACCAAAAAATCTTATGGCTTGTTCACTCTTTAAAAAAAAAACATATCCTCTCTATCAGAGCGTTAGTTCATAAACAAATTAATAAGGATACCATTCGTCAGGATGCGATTGTCGATATAACCAGGGTGTTTGACAAAGCAAGGGCGGCGAAAGAAGATATGAGGAAAGCATATCAGGAATACAAAGACACTCACAAGAAAAACGTGTTTTGACTGACACTTTTTTGGAAGCTGAAGCTTGGAAAGATTACGAGATTATAAGTGCTTTGTTTAAATTGGTGGGAGAATACAAGATCAAATCAATGCTAAAGTTATTTGGATGCACCAAGATAACAAATAGGACGTTTGTGTTTTACTTTTCGTGTAATGTTTTTTAGTTTCCGTATTGCTTTTAAAATTTCGTATGTTTGTTGTTTTTGTATTGTAATTTGTATTTTTATTTAAATGAATGAAAAGTTAGTTTGTTTGAATAAACGGAAGAAAAAAATTATGGGTCCTCAAAAGTAAAAAATTGGCTTCATCTATGAAAAATGAGTTATTTTCGTGTGAGAATAAATTGATGTGACGCTGAGATGTATAACTGGCTTGAGTCGGTTGGTGGCATGATACCATCTGCTCTAATATAAGCAAGAAGGCTTATTTTATTCAAATTAAAGATCATTATGTTTCTGTTATTATTATTTTTTCTTTCTGTCTGAACATATACACATGAACAACCAAGCAAACTTGTGCATGCATCAGGTGTAGGTTTCTTCTAATTTTTGTTTGTTTGCATTTTTTTTCATTATTCTATTTAAAGTCCATGCTATTATATATTCATAAATCATAAAATAGTTTAATGCTCCCTTATCTACCAATGAGATAATTTATCTTAATATTAAGTTTAAAAGGTGTATTAATATAATAATATTACTAAATTTTCAATTTCAAATGGGTCATTTAAGTTTAGATATCAAAACCACATATACAAGAGGAAGACAATTTTTCCAATTAAATAACCAAAAGACTTCAAAACTCAAAATTTAACCAATACAAATATAAATGCATGTTGTATAATTATTTTATGGATCAACATATATATCTAACATCTTGAATTAATGGAATCATTATAAAATGTCCTTCAATGCAAAAATACAATCGATAAATTACATGGTATAAATCAAATAAGTTATTAGAATAAAATTTTAATTTTTTGAAATAAAAATTAATACAATCTATCAAAAAAAATTAAATACCATGTACGTATATGTTCTTTATTATCTACTTTTAACATAATATGGTTTGTCATTGTTTGACATGCATGTAGGAATATACAATATACACTCACATGGCAACTAATTGTAGTATGAAAATAGCATTTTGCTTCTTTAATCAGCAACGTCTATCGGCCAGACGAATCAAAAGTCGTTGATAATATATGAGACGTACAAGAATAAGATATAGGCACTTTAGAAAATTTGTTCCTAGCACTAGACATTAGACATGACAATTATAAGTTATAGAATTGGGAATTTTGATTTCTTCTTCTTCGAGTAATGCATGTATTTTGTGATACAAAAGTTTTACCTATAAAACCAATAATTATACTTTAAGACCTAAACTTATACTAAATGTATAAACATTGATTAGACTCAACTCATTCAGTTAGAAACTTAAGAAAATTGTTCTTGTATGCCATTAAACAGGCGAATGCCTTGTGAGTTTAACGACTAATGCTACTTGTGCCACAATCGTTGACATTTTTATTAGTTACATTGACAAATATAAGTCATGAGATGCATTTCATAGGATTAAAGAATATTTGTAACACAAAATTTTTGAAACCAGGTGCTTTTTGAAATATCAGTGCTTTTGACAAAATCTTTTATTACATGAGATAAATTCATGTGGTTTTTGTGCGCTCTCAAAAACCCTCATATACATCCTTGTAACAAGTGACATTAAAAAAAATCTAAGCATATTATCGTTCACACATAAGAATACAAATTCTCTTAATGAACTCTAAAAAAAATTAAGTTATTTTAAGACCCGTTAGGTGCGCCAAATATTTTTGAAGTGATCGTATTTATAATTTGACAAAAAAGTGTAATGTAATAAATATGAATAAATTGTAATGTGGAGTAAATGTAATTCAAAATAATAATAAAAATAATAATATTAATAGTAATAATAAATAATAAATAGTTAAATTTAATAGAAATTAATTAATTCCACCCGAAAAATGAGCCGACGTACCTTCTGTTTCTGTCTCTGAAAACGGCTTCAGTAGGACTAATCAAATATTTAAATTAAGGGCAAATTGACTCTTATAGTTTCATTTTTTAATTTTTTTACCATTTTGAGTACTCTAAAATTTTATACTATAAGTGGGCCACTGAACTTGAGATTTTATACCATTTTAAGTACTCTTTTAATATAACATATGCGTTTCCGACCGATTTAGTTCGTCTTCGGCCGTTTTTCGTCGTCTTCGACTAATTTCATTAGTTTTCGACCAATTTTGACCGATTTCGTCCATTTTTGATTGTTTTCGGCCGATTTCGCCCGTTTCGTTCGTTTTCGACCGTTTTCGACTGATTTCGTCCGTTTTCGACCGATTTCGTCTATTTTGACCGTTTTTGACTGTTTTCTCCCGTTTCGACCGATTTCGATCGTTCTCGACTGATTTTGTCGGTCTTCGACCGTTTTCGGACGAAAACGATCGAAAACAGACGAAAACGGGTGAAATCGGTCAAAATCGGTCGAAAACGATCGAAAACGGATGCAATCGGTCGAAATTAGTCAAAAACGGTCGAAAGTGGTCGAAAACGAACGTAACTGGTTGAAAACTGTCGAAAACGGACAAAATCTGTCGAAAACGGCGAAAAAAGCGGAAAACGGACGAAATCGGTCGAAAACAGACGAAATCAGTCGAAAACGGTCGAAAAGGAACGTAACTGGTCGAAAACTATCAAAAACGGACGAAATCGGTCAAAAACGACGGAAAAAGGCGAAAAACGGTCGAAAACGGACGAAATCAGTTGAAACGTTCGAAAGCGGTCGAAAACGAACGAAACGGGCGAAATCGGCCGAAAACAATCGAAAATGGACGAAATCGGTCGAAATTGGTCGAAAACTGACGAAATCAGTCAAAGACGGCGAAAAACGGTCGAAGACGAACGAAATCGGTCGAAAACGCATGTGTCATATCAAAAGAGTACTTAAAATGGTATAAAATTTTAGAGTACTTAAAATGGTAAAAAATTAAAGCGGATCTGGAAGTTTTCTATGGTTCAAGACATTGAAGCACGTGTTGCTGTTCATATATTTAATGAGATCAGTTTCGCTATTGCTAAAGGAGTGAGAGCTCGGATAGTATATCGGCTTCCCTTTAATTTGGGGCGCGTGCAGCTATTCATATTTTTAATATGATTAATTTTGCTATTGCCAAAGGAGTGGGGGCCCAGATAGTATCTCGGCTTCCCTCCAATTCGTTGTAATCTCTATTTTTATTATAATTAAAGTAGAGGCCCGGTTAGTATCCCGACTTCCTTATAATTTGCTGTAAAATCCTATTATTCTAATGAAGTGATGTTTATAATAAAAAAATAAAAAATAATAATAATAAGGGTGCGGTGACCTTACTGAAGCGGATCCGAAAGTTCTTTGTGACTCAAAACATTAGGGCACGTGCTTCTATTCATATCTTTAGTAGGATAAGCTTTGTTATAGCTAGGGGAGTGGGAGCCCATATAGTATATCGGCTTCCTATTAATATTTTATAAATCCTATGAAATTTCTAATAATAATAATAATAAGGGTAAATTACACTGTTGGTCCCCAAAGTCCACCCCGTTTGCCCGTTTGGCCCCTAGATAACGAGGACTCTCATTCGGGGTCCCTATTTGACATTGTAGTTACCCGTTTGGTCCCTGGCACTCCGTTATGGGTAACGACGGTTATCTCCGTCGTTATCCTTGCCACGTCGTGTTTCTATTGAAGGGCAGAATCGTCTTTTCACTATTATTCTTGGTTGCACGTTTGGTCCCTCACCCTTATTTTACTACAGTAAAGTTTACTGTTCCAATTTTATTGCGCTTGCGCGTTTGGTCCATCTCGTCTATTTTTTTCCCTCCCGTTTCCCTTTCGCAAAAACACCCAACTAGTGAGTGGGTCCCTCTCGTCTATTTTTTTCTCTCCCGTTTCTCTTTCGCAAAAACACCCAACTAGTGAGTGATATATACCCCATTGTGGATTTTAGTATTTACAAAACCAAACAGAGTGATTGACATGTAAAAGTAAAATTTAACATTACATATTACTACAAAAATCAAAAGATTACAATTTGAAGTAGGCATTCGACAGACCCAAAATACCCAATGGCCTAATTTTAACATCAAATTCAAACAACCATTTTACAAAGACCGATAATCACACACTTGCAAGAGACGGAATGAACTCGTAAAGGTTAGGATCAACTCAAAAAAGGTTGGATGAACAGAACCGCTCATCATCATCATCATCATCATCATCTTCTATCCGTTTGATTAGATTATTTTATCAAAGTTCTCAGTGTTTAGGATATTTGATATTTGTTGTATTTTACAACCTTTTCCGGATAAGTTTATCACCACAAAGCATCCTCTTCCCTTTTCTCAAACAATTACTCAAACAACCTGTCGAATATCGACATCCTGCAGGATCGTGGATTCAGTTATTGAACAATATTAACAAGGTTACACTAACTGACCACACGAATGACCCTTTCATCATCTCGTGTAGTTAGTAAACTCTGTAGAGCCATATCATCGCTGCATAAAGAAGGAAGACTTCCACATTGATTCGAAAAATTTCACTTAAGGCTGCAACTTATGAGGTAATTCCTTATGTAGCAGAAAAATGGATCATTAAATAGGTCCGCAAATAAAGACTCTAAGAATTTCCTTCCCCTATGCAACCTATTAAGCTTGTCATAATTGGATGGTCATGGTCTTCCATATTTAATTTGCAATGCTTAAGCTCTCTATTCAACCCTCTATCCAATGGAAGACGTCATTCCAATAGATTGCACTTTTAAAATGATCAAAACTGAAGTAGCTGAACCGGTCTCTGTAGAAGTCCAATTCCTGTCTTGAGAGTAAATGTTGATCCAAGTTCTCACAGATTAGCTCCATCAGTTAACATCTTTGTAGTGACTTTATTTTCTAGGATCAAAGGCCAATCTAAATACACCACTGCTAAAAAAACATGAATCATCACGCAAGTAGTACTTTGGTTGCGGAAGCCTTTTAAACAAATTTGTGGATGGATTTATAGATGTAATAAAAATTAGGACATGTCGAACCACTTACATAGAAGCAAACATTGCAAGACTGCATATAATAAACATGATCTACTATATCTTCAGCGGAAACAAATGAGTGATTCCTCTCAATTTTTACCTATACGGCTTCACTAATTGTCCAACGTCTGTGGATTTTTTTGAGTTAAGTCTTGAATCTAACGGACACAAAATTAATTCAAAATGGAGATGTAAGGTGATTCGCAAAAATAATACCAGCAGGAGATCAAGTATAGGTTTTCATGCAATCTATTGGTGAAATGAGGGGAAATGAGAATTTGTAGCCATTGTTTTGATACGGTTGTAAAAGATGAATACAGAGAATAGGTAATCAGATTAATATTTCAGTCAGAAGGTCGTCGTTTGTAAAGACGAGATGTGGTTGTGCAAAGTTTTCTCAACGACGTGTGCTGCGAGTTTGCGACATCATCGCCGATATGTTATGATTTTTTAAGTTGTTGCCGGAATTATTACTAAAGTGAATACAAACATGTGAGTTTATATCACTTTGGGAACACACTAGTCTGACTCATCATTAAATAGGAAAATACGGCGCAGGGGACGAAATTTGGAAAAATGCAAGTATTTTTAGGCATTAAAACAGACACCCCCCTTAACTTATCTTTGGATAGTTTTAAACTTTCACCGTTGGTCCTTAAATCTAACACAGTTTGGATAGTTTGGAGTTGTTATTATGAAACTGGCTTTTTTACTTGACACCACTCAAATTGGACTTATAAAAGTCAAACTTATCACAACATAGTAGCACAACACTTCAAGCAACATTATTAAAGTAGACATAAGATACATTAGCAAAAACTTAGATTTTTGAAACATAAGTGTTACACGCCTACCCATTAAGTACTGATCAACAACCAAAAAGGCTAACTAATTTTATACATTGTGTAACTATAATGAGTTAGGCATTGGACATACACGACAATAACGTAATGGAGTAATTGTACAGCAATTGTAACAAACATTGACAAAGCTTTATCCACTCAAACACTTGCAAAAGACGGGAATGAATCATAAGTGTAATGATAACTTTATAAGCTGGAACTGAACTCCATATTCATCATCTATTTGATTTGGAAACAATATCAAAGAGCTGATAGATAGTCTTTGATTGAGTTGTATTTATAAGATTTTCTGGATATATTGAATTACCTACAAATTATCAAGCACTTGATGTTAACAGCTTCTCAATAGGAACTACTTTATGTACATTCGCATTTTTCGGCCAATCATCGACTTATTTGTTTCAGTTATTGTATTGTTAAACTTATGTTTGTTGTATCTTTTGTTTGATTCGCTTCAGTTAAAATCACGTTAAGTATTTAAGAAAAGCCTCATATTCCTGTATGGTTTGCAAATAGATACCTACAATAAAGGACACTTAAGTCAATATGCTAACAATAAGAAATTAATAATCCCTCCTAAAAGCTACAAATGGATATTCATGTATGGCCTTACAATTTCACATGTGCATATATTAGTAAAAGCTAAACTTGGGTAAAGATTACAAGATACTATTTAATATAACTGCTATATTATGGGATAAGTCTAAACCTTTTTTTTCCTTTTTTTTTTTTTTGTTTTTTTTTTTTTAATTTTTTTTTCCCCCCCCAAAACCCACGTGACTGGTTAACTCTTTTTATCAACCAAAAACACGTATAATCCTTTGGCAGTGATACCTTGTTCCTGCTTCCCACGGCACCAACAATATTCATCTTTTATTCCACGTATTCATTGACATGTATAAGGGTCCAAAAGATGCTTGACATTTATATGGATATCAAGAAAACGTGACCTAGGAATGAATTACTATGCAAGCAGAATTTTTCAAGTATATAAAGCCTATCTAACTCTTACAAACCCAGACGATACAACACCATTATCTCATTATCAAATTCATACTTCATCAACTCACATTGGTTTTCTTGTTCTTCTGGTTTTGACTTACACCCAACAGCAAACCCACATCCTTCATCTTACATAAGAGACCAAAACCCTAAAAACCCTAACACAAAATTCATCTCTTTTGGCCTTCTTTTCTAGTCGAAGTTCAAGCAAGATAGGTGTGTCTTCGTTGGTTGCAAGTACATTAGTGGGGTGAATATTGTTGTGGAATGCTTGGTTTAGTGGCTTGGGTTCTGTATACGAATTGGGTTGGTAACAAATTAGGGTTTTCACTTAAGTTCAAGTCCTTATCCGCGTTTTCTTCCAGCTTTGTGAGTCACATTATTTCCTCTTTTTTTTAACGGCATTCGTCCTTGGTTTAATTGTGCTTGAGAACGTTTTGTTTAAAAGATAAGAACACACTACCTAATTGTAAGTTTCCTGTAAAACAGAAACATGCATGTTCGTTTATGTCTGTAACAGAAACAAGAAACCAAAAATTGTATTTTTTAAACTAGAAGTAACCCTTGGTTACTATAGTTGTTTGGTAGGTTACAGTAGATTAATTAATTGTGCTAGGACATTTTTGTAGCGAAAATATATTATATAATAATGGTTAGCCAAATTGCAAGTTTAAAAGAAAACCATTTCTTTTTGTAAACCTTTCTGATGTATACGGTTCATGAGTAATCTCGGTATACAAACTTGTCCAATGAGGTTTTATGAACTTATCATTGTTAAAGTAGTATAGGAGTCTTGTTTCATGCAAAATTTGAGCTTTGCACTTTATATTTGAAGCGGGAAATATACTACTTATCTGTTTTTTTTTTGTATGAAAACTGCCATGTTGGATCGGACTTAGCTTTGTTTGCCCACTTAGACTTAGACATAGGGTCAACAAATAGGGGCGTTTTATAGTCGACATGGTAGGCTTCATTTAGCAACTTGAATCACAAAAAACAGTTAAGAATCGAGCCCGCAAACTGAGTCTCAAGTTAGTGCTGTCGTCGCGTGTTCAAAAGTTAATGTTGCTGGAAGGTCGCGACACCACCGCATTCACACCCATTTTTAACCCGCTTAATCACATCGAAACGTAAAACTTAACTAATAAAAGTTATAGTAGACCTGGCATAGTTCACAAATGTGTTTTTGGTTTGTCATAATATTGAGTAATGAATTTGTAATCCGCGATCAAAATCAGGCGAAAGTCATCTGAATTTGTAATCTGCTTAAGTCTAGTCGCGACCCCCCTTGTGTTTGGCTACGTTTTTAACATATTAAACTATATTTTTAGACTAAACTTAAATAACGAAAGTTGTAGAGGACAAGCCTAGTTTTCAAAACATCTTTTTGTTTGTAATTTCATTAAGTAACGAGTCCAGAATTTGATTGTAAAATTCTGCATTTGTCCCTCGAATTTTATAAATAAAACTAAAATTTTAAATTCATTTTGTTATAACTTCGACCATTTGTTTAACACGTTTAGAGACCCAAACCAAGTGTCGACTGAATTAACTAGAAAAGTACTTACGACCTAGTTCGAAAAGGTCCGATATCATAATCCATATGTTTAATGGTAAGAGATTATGACCCGATACATTTGGCCAATTTTCATGAATTATCATATTTTAAACAAGTAATATTTCTCAAACTCAAGCACAATACTAAGGACAAGATTGCATGCATTGTAGTATATTACATGATTAATAATATGCGTATTATTATTTAGATAGCGGATATCGTTGCTTTGTTTTCGCGTGCACCATTTACCTTTCTCTCTTCATATTCATTGCTACCTCGTTTTATCATTAAGGTGAGTTTATAGTCCCCATCTTACACTTTTTAATCATTTATCAAATCTCGGGGATGAGATCATGTTTGTTTTATAAAAAGGATGCAAGTACATTTTAAATTCAAATATTACGAGTTTGCCTAAGTAGCTATAACCCACTATGCCCATCATCATGAACTGTTAATTACTGGATTGTAAGCGCGAATGTTATGAATAGATCTATTTGGGAATTAACATCCCCGTTCGGGCAAGTAGCACTTGCTAGTTTATCGGTTGGCCGGAAACGACGAATGTATACCATTTCGGTCTCATAGATGTTACGGGTTGAACATCTACATTGGGCACCATCATTTATATGTATTTGATATACATACATTGTTTAGCTTCAGTGTCATGAGCTTAGTGCATATCGTAATACATTTTTGTGATATTGTATTCGTTGCTTTATTACAGGGAAATCTTGCTATCCGCTTCATTAAATTTATAAACCTATAAATTCACGAACATTATTGTTGACAGTTTAAACATGTTTTCTCAGGTCAATAAGGTGCAAGTCATGGGTACATTGGATGATCGTCTTTTGAAGTCTTATCGCTATAAAGATTTACGTGCATTACATTTTGGGATATTGTTATGTTGTGAAATCTTTACTTTTCAAGTTAAACAATTTAAGCCTATGGGCTTTTGTGACAAACCATTTATGAAATCCAATGTATCAGTTTTTAAACGACTCTTTTAGAGGTCGTTCTCATATCTTGTGCTATTGATCTATGAAGTAATGCCCCCGGAACATCATATTCCGCTGCGACCCATTTTGAGGGTGTTACACCTTATGGATCCCAAAGAATTTTAATCATATTCACTATCAAATCCTCCCAAGGTCATTTGAAAAAGAAATCATGTAAAGACAATCCAGCCTACAAGATACAAGGCCATTCATTGAGTGATCTCAAATAATATCAGAACAGGCTCTCAATACATAAAGCCATAAGTGGATTATCTCTAAATCATCCACAAGGTACATAAACCAGAAGCAACATTATTTAAATGGACATAAGATGCATCAGCAAAATATTAGATGATTAAACATAAACTGTTTGATCAACAACCATCCAATGTATGATCAAACAAACATTAAAGGTAACAAATTAATTGTCGGGTAAATTACCACTGCTAAACATAAAGAAACATGTCCATATTTAAAGTGTCTATTGTTAACTTGAAAGAACAATCCCTCTTGTTCAAACCTTCTTTTTCCCCTTTCTGGCTTGGCCTGCAACTATTGCATCTTTTTGTTTTCTTGTTCCAAAGGTTTTGTTACCAGTACAAGCCCATGTATGCGCTGCTGCAAGCCCTAGTATGCAATTCTTTATTGGAACAGGGCTTTTAACAGGAAATGCTTTTGTTTGAACCTTTTGGGTTACAACTTTATGAGCTGTAACCTTTTTTGGCTTGGAGGTGGAACTTGTTGATTTAGATGCAACTTTAAATTCTGCAATGTCCTCACTGGTTGTACCATCAGAAGAAGGTGTTTCTGAAAACAAAAATGATTGGTTGGCAAACTATTTCTAACTAGAGTTACTGGAGACGCGTTAACTAAAGGTCCAATTTTGGGGGCGATAACGGAACAATTATTACTAAATCATCAATAAATCAAGCTACTAATTCCACAAGATACATCAGATTAAGTGTTACCTTTCTTCGGTTTGTTTTCCTGTCTTTCAAGCATCTTCTTATTTTTAAGGTAGGCAAACACCATTTCTAGATTCGCTATCCTCTCTTCTAGGTTATCCATCGTGCCGTTCATATCCACGGCGCCGTTGTCATCTATAAAGATTAATATAAAACTGAAATCAATAATACACCCTCTGAGAAGAACAATGCATAAAAAAGACAAGGGTTAAACATGGGTATACCAACAATCGGCCAGAAAGGAGAGTTGCTTCCACTACCACCACTTGCATCCATTTGGAAAGATTTACGGTTATTGGGTATTTTGTTTAATTTTTGTGTGTCAATTGTATTATCCTGCCATCGCGCCCAAATGAAAGTTATACCCCGTCAATAGGTGAGTATTATTTATTGCACTAGTAGTCCCTGAACTTATAGATTTATTTTTAATGTTTGGTCCTTGAGCTGTTTGATCACACGTGTAAATCTCCCGCCTTTTTTGCATTTGTTAATTTACACCATTGGTTCCTTATAAACATCCTTAAATGGGGGTGTTTGGTTATGATAAGATAATGCGCTTGACCCCCATCACATACATTTAACAATCAATTCCACGGTTGGTACCTCAGCAGATTGGAAATTTCGCATTTTTTCAAGATTTCAATAAATTCGATAATCTTAACTACAAGTTTGGTCCCTGATCCATAAAGTGTCCCTTATAGTTTGTCGGGTAATTATCTCTCCTATATAAGTAAACCTTTTACGTATCACCAAAGCAAATCATCCTATCCATTTCTTTACATATCAATGGGTATAGTTCACTATCATCTATAAGTTTTAATAATGGTTGAACGTGATGATGAAATCAAGGTATTGGGGGAAATTAAAATTGAATTAGAGTCTGGCACTCACAAAGTGATAGAGAAGCTGATCCAGGAAAAAGTTAGTCAGCAAGAGGCCTTTGAAAAGTTTAAATGGACTGTTGTTCGTGATCATGAAATCAAGGTATTTGGAGAAGTTAACGTGGAGTTAGAGTCTGGCAGTAAGAAACTAAGAGAGAAGCTTCGCCAGGAAGAAGATACTGAAGAATAGGCTTTTGAAGAGTTTAGTTCGACACTGGATAACATCTTAGAGAAGCTAAGCCAGGAAAATGAGAGTCCAGATGACTTTTATGGTTTAATGTATGACACGGATGATGATGCTAGTATAAGTGGAAAGCCATGTAAGCATTTTGGTTGGGATTGAGATTCACCAGGTACTGAAGTTAATTGGCAAGATGATCATTTACATGAAACTAAAGACTTGTTTGTTGGGTTAGACCAACCAAATCAGCTTGTGGTTTCTCAAAACAACGTTTATGAAGGGGTTGCTGAAGAGGTCATTGAAATGGTTAATGATCAAGCTGAAGCATTATCATCTGATAAAGAAGTGACTGATGAATGTTTGGATGATAAACAGGTTGGATAAAGTAGACCAAGCAAGAGGATTAGAGTCACCAAAGAAGAGATGGTTA
>BQNB010157582.1:0-15134 GCA_026074375.1 Tanacetum coccineum | reverse complement strand
TTAATATATTGAGGCTTGTTTTGTTTACTTATTCTTATAAGATATAAAGACTAGTTTCCGCATAGTCTTTGTATTGATCATTGTAAAACCCCACCACTTGTTGAGATGAAATTATCAAAAGATCTTTGAAGCAATGATCAATACAAAGACTATGCGGAAACTAGTCTTTATATCTTATAAGAACAAGTAAACAAAACAAGCCTCAATATATTAATACGATCACTCTAAAATAGTGATGGGGTTTTACAACCTTGAAGCTACAACAATGGTGGAAATGTGTGTAAACTACACGTGTGTATGTGAGTGAAGGAAATGTACTGCTAAACTAAGACCCCTACCCCTCTTTATATACTAGAGGGATTAGAGTTTACACTTGTGAAAATAACAATTTGGTCCCTATTGTTTCAAAAGAAAACATAATACAATTTGGAAACTAATTAATTAACATTAATTATCACATTAATGTTGATTGAAATTAACATTAATTATCACATTAATGTTTAACTAATCTATATCTTCAACATTAATGTTAATTTCAATCAACATTAATCTTGGTCTTGTTTCCTTCTTGTGCAACTCGTAAAATTTAAGTCCTTTATCTTTCACATGTCAGTCCTTCATGAATTCTAAAATTCCCAACAATATCCTTGAGAGTACCATCACAGAACTTGTATAACTCATCAGCTCTCATGAGTCTCTTTTGGTTGTTCCTGTTTAGATAAAAAGCACACTTTCAGCCAATACTCCATACCCAAGAAGCTCGATACGCCGTACCCAAGATGTACAAAACACCGTACCCGGAGTAGCCCAATATGTCATACCTAAGGACCCCAAAACACCGTACCGGAGTAGCCCAATACACCGTACCCAATAAGTATGATATGCCATATCGAGAGGAGGTCTGTATACCTCGTATCCAGTAGGTTCGATACGCCATAACCATAACCACTCAAGAAAATTCTAGAATATTTTATTCTTGGAGCCCACACCAAGTCATCCAATACGCCGTATTGAGCTTATCAATACGCCATATCGAACCGACTTCCAGACCACTATATATAGATGACCCTAAACTTAGTTTTAGGCATGCAAGTAAATCCCTAAACCGCCAAGTTGACCAAGAGACGATCAGAAGAGCATAGAAGATCAGAAAAGAGCCTCAAGATCATAGGAAAACTCTTGTAATCTTTGCGCAACCAAATACACGTTCGATTGAGGTTTCTTTATTTTAATCGTTCATATATCAAACCGTGTGTATTTTTACAATGACTATCGACTGATACCTTTAGGTATCACCATGTTTATGAAGATCTAATGTTTGGTTTGTTTATCTCGATTGCTTAATTTATCGTTGATTGTTGTTTATGTTTATCAATTTATATTCGTTTACGTGCTTAAGTATGCGACCTATCATTCTACTGGGTCTAGTCCTACATATATAATGCGCTGCAACTTCGGTGTTTTTTGGGCGTAGGCTAAGTGTCCAGGATAGCTCTCCATATTTCAATTTATATACCTAGAATTATAGGATCACAAATATTGACCTATCCTTGCTTTTAGTTTATTGAGTTTAGTTGAGCCATAAGGTGACCTTGGTATCAACGAGTACGTTCTTATTCCATTGGTAAGGACTCGGACAGTGGACTACTAGTATATAAAGAGCCATTAAGCAGCAAGTGGGTAAAGTCTCCATCAGCTAGGGTTTAGTAAGAGCACCATTACTAATCTCCTAAGATAGATTATAATCAACAAATGCTTGCTTTATGCGGATGCGTCTAATTATGACAAAATTAACGTGTCTAGGTCTTAAGAAGAAGTACCGCTTAGGTCTAGAAATGATATGCCCTTCGAGATAATTCAATCATTGCACTAATAAACAAACCTGCGTTTTATTGGATTATTCATGGTTAATGCGTTTTCCTTACATTAGTTTTCGACCGCTTCTCTATCATTTTCTTGTCTTCTTGTGTGTGTTTATTGCTTTACTTTTCATCAAAACCTTAGGTTAGATACACAAAACCATGCCAGTCTCTCAAACTGAAACTCCCCTTTTGCATTAGTTTTAGGTTTAACTTAGATAACTAAAATACTGATAGAATTAGGAATTAACGCTTTCGCTCTTAGTGATCGACATCCTACTTACCAACGAAACTACAATTGACCGGGTACACTGCCTGTTAGAGTGTTGTTTTTAGGTATAGTCGGCATAAAATAAATAGTAAAACTTGATACATAAATAACACCTACACAGTGACACATCAAGCGGTTTGCATTATTTGCCTGATAGCGTTTTGATTGTATTGATTATTTTGATATGAGCAGGCAAACCGCTACGAGGTAGCGGTTTGATGAAGATTATTTTTATAATTAAAATAATCCAAACCGCTATTTCGAATTTTTATTAAATGGTAGCGGTTTGATATATTTATTAAAATATTCGTAGCGATTTGGTCATGGCGGTTTGATTAAAATGAATATAATATTCGTAGCGGTTTGGTCATGGCGGTTTGATTAAAATGAATATAATATTCGTAGCTATTTGATCATAGCGATTTGATTAAAATGAATATAAATATTCGTAGCGGTTTTGGTCATGGCGGTTTGATTAAAATGAATATAATATTCGTAGCTGTTTGATCATAGCGATTTGATTAAAATGAATATAATATTCATAGCGGTTTGGTCATGGCGGTTTGATTAAAATGAATATAATATTCGTAGATGTTTGATCATAGCGATCTGATTAAAATGAATATAATATTCGTAACTGTTTGGTCATAGCGATTTGATTAAATTGAATTTAATATTCATAGCAGTTTAACTGAACTTTCTCGTGGCGGGTTGTTCAAATCACCTCATAGCGTGTTAGCCTCAATTTATTGAGTCGAACAAG
This sequence comes from Tanacetum coccineum, assembly GCA_026074375.1. Taxonomy (NCBI): domain Eukaryota; kingdom Viridiplantae; phylum Streptophyta; class Magnoliopsida; order Asterales; family Asteraceae; genus Tanacetum; species Tanacetum coccineum. Next base: position 12,241 of record BQNB010157582.1, on the reverse strand, counting down.
GAAGCACGGGTCACCTACGATGAGCTTCGGTCCTAAATAGTTAATGTAGTAATTAAATATTAATCGGAATCGGCTCGATAGATAATCTAATATTGTATATGATTTTGGGTTTAATCCCAAGCAAAAACCCGAGCCCGGGTCTAGTTATAATATCCCTGTCGCGTCAACATAAATTGTGTAGTGTGTGGGGGGTTATATATATATAATATAGATATTTTCTAAAATATCTAAATATATATATAGAAATTTTCCATATGAAAAATATCTATATTTATTTTTCTGAAAAATTAATTTTCTTTTCTCTCTCAACATTCAACACTCTTCTCATCTCTCTCTCCAATTTCGTCTCTCTCTCTTTCTCTTTTCTTGAATCGTGGTTCGTGTTATGAAGTGAAGTGGTTAATCGGGTTCCTACAATTGGTATCAATCGCCTCGGATGGATTTCGTGGTTTGTTTTATGGTATACGAAGCCTATTGGATTCGTGGTTTGTTTTGTTGTTATAAGCCTATTGGATTCGGCAGTTTGGAAGCGTTCGTTTTGGTGATACTCGGGTGCAAAGAAGAGAAAAAACGAGCAGAAAAACGTTGGCACCAAACGCGTGAAAAACGAGCGAAAAACGTCACGATCGAACGAGCGGAAATCGCAAGGATCGAACGAGCGGAAATCAGCGATCGAACGAGCGGACTCGAACAAGCGATCGAACGAGCGGATCGAACGAGCGATCGAACGAGCGATCGAACGAGCGATCGAACGAGCGATCGAACGAGCGATCGAACGAGCGATCGAACGAGCGATCGAACGAGCGATCAAACAGCGAATCGACGACGGATCGAACGGCGATCGAACAGCGGATCGAACAAGCGATCGAACGAGCGCTCGAACTGAGTCGATCCGAGTCTAGCGGAACTTTTGATCGAACGGAGAAACTTTTTTTTTGGCCCGAACGAAATTTTTTTGTGTGACGAAAAGGGTTTCAGTAAAACAGTCATAACTTTTGACAGGCCGAGAACTCCGTTTTATAGGGCCGGGACCTTCTCAAATCGAAGAGAAAAACGAGCCGGAACATGCAATATCCACACCTTTGCGTCAGGTTTTAAGGAATTTCTTTCCGAGCCCAAAAAGCTGTTTTCTATGATTTTTTTTGACATTTTTTTCAGTTTTTTCTGAATTTTTGGCCAACTGATAGTCCGCATCAAAAAATCATTCACCGAAGGTGTTTTTTATTGGATTCTGTAAAATCCCATTTTTTTATTGTGTAATTCATTTATCGGTTTTAATCATAGACGTGTAAAATCCCGTGAACGTGAATTGCTTACAAAACCACAACTTCAATCACAATATCCACTTAAGATCCAACAAAATCAATCACACTTCATAATTCATAACTATTCATTCATCATGTCTACTCCAGTTAACACATCCTCCACAGATAGCCAAATGCATAACAATAAATGGCACTAGGTTCAAAAGAGCGTCCACCGATGCTTGGACAGGGAGAATATTCTCGAGTGGCATTCCGCGGATTCTACATACCTTGACACTAAATCGAATGGTGAATATCTGAGGAAGTGCATCTTTGACGGTCCATATTTGCCTACGAACGTACTCATTGCAGCAGTTGAAGCAGCAGAGAACATTCTACCAGTAGCTGCACATGAAGAAGTAGAGACAATACACAACATGACAGCAGAGAACAAACTTTACTTTCAAGCTGAAAAGGAAGCTATTTTCTTGATACTGAGACTGGTATTAGGGGATGAAATTTTACTCCACTGTTGATGTCATGAACACAGCTAAGGAGATTTGGAAACAGCATTGGAAAGCTACAACAAGGGGAATCGTTGAACGACAAGAGCGAAGACCAATCTATTTTGGAATTTGGGAAATTTACTTCTAGAATGGAGAATCCAATGGAGTCTTAATTACTCCCGATTTTATAAACTGATGAATGAGATTGACAAGAACAACTTGCAAGTTTCACCAATGCAAGTGAATGTATCAAATTCTTCAACAACTCAACCAGAAATGGTCAAGATATGTGACAGTTTGTCAGGCGATGGACAGAAATAGAACCCAACGGTCCTCATATCACGAACTGTTTGACGTTTGTAGCAGTGTACAAAACAGACGTTAATGATAACCGTTTCTGAGAGATTAGCCATAAGTGCCAATCCATTAAGCACTTCATTGCGGCTGCTCACCCATATCATATAACTACTATCAGGCACCTGTACCTCAAAGATCGAATGCACCATCATACAAGCAATCTTCTTCCACACGATCAACTGCAACTACCAGACATAAAGGTAAAGAGATCGCCAAACCAGTTACTCCTCAATCTGAGTCAGTTTCTGAGGAAGACAGTGATCCAGAACAAGCTCGGAGGGATAAGGATATGCAAAAGAACTTGGCACTCCTTGCTAAGTTTTATTAAGAAGCTGTACAAACCACCAACAACAACCTTAGAACTTCTTCAAACTCCACGAAACAAGACTGAGATACCACACCAAGGTAAAACCAATGACAATCCAGTCAAGAGGCAGTATGGTAAATCAAAGGACAGTGACAGTTTGCTGGGTCTAGGGAAACAAGTAGGCAGTCCGGTAGTGCATAAAGACTAGGGATACAGAGCTTAAAACTGCAAGGGATTTGGACACTATGCCAGGGAATGCAGGAAGCCAAAGCGGGTTAAAGACTACGCGTATCACAAGGAGAAGATGATGATGTGCAAACAAGCTGAACAAGGTGTTCCACTTCAAGCTGAGCAAGCTGATTGGCTAGAAGACACGGATGAAGAGATTGATGAACAAGAATTGGAAGCACATTACAGTTACATGGCAAAGATTCAGGAGGTCTCACCTGCGGAATCAAGTTCTACTGATACGCCATTGGAACAGGTACAAAACACCATGAAGTAAGATGTGTTTTCCAATGTGAGACGACATTCGACAACCTGAATCCATTAACGACACATATGTTTTGGAGAAGGATGATAGCAATGTCATTCCTGATTCATCAAATATATGTACTAATGATAATCAGGTTGATCAAAATGCGACTGAATCTGTTGATGAGCGTGTTGCGCTTGCTAATTTAATTGCTAATTTGACTCTTGATACAGAGGAAAACAAAACAGTTTTAAAGCAATTAAAGAAAGCAAACGCATCATTAACTCAAGAACTGAAGGAGTGCAAAACTAACCTTTTAAGAGTCTAGTAGGGCTCTGGGGGATGCAACTAGCATTACGAGATAGTTCTCTGATTGCACTCAGACCAAACAGACAGAGTTGAGAATACACTGCCCTTAAATTACCTTACAAGTGAGTATAAAATACTTCAAACAAAGTTAAATGACACTCTAAGGAACTATAGCATCGTAAAGACATTGACATACAGAGGGTTTGAAAACTAATAACCTACGAAAAAATTTCCAGTTGTCAATCAGAACACACGATAGCTAGTCAAAAAGAGTCTTTTTAACTATGTCACAATTGAAGACAACTCAAAGAGAAAACTAATGGTATTTCGGATTTGAAAGGTTTTTTTAAGGAAGGAAAAGACATTGACACTATGTATTGAAATGGACAAAACAAATAATAGTATTTCAATGAAATTCATTATAAACGAAACAGTCAATTCAGACAAACCTAAGTTTAGCACCCAAAGCGCAACTTATCATGTAGATTCAACCTTTGCGAATCCAAAAGTACCGTCAAGAAAGCATAATCAGATAAGCCAGCGATTGTATGAAGATTCCTCATATGATACTTCTGATCCTGCACTAGATTTTGCCCCGATGGGGAAGACACCGAGACTCTGAAAAAGGAAGTAGATCAAATTGGATAAAGACAAGGTGAAACCGTATAATTACACATATCAAAACAGTCTTTATGAAACTGTCACACCACCATCAAAGCCTATCTTATCAGTTGGAACGCGCTAAAGAAGTTGGAAAGACAAAATGTGGAGAAAACGTTTGTTCGGACAAAACCAAACAATACTAAAAACGTTGGCTTTCTACCCATGTCCTAAATCCATTCGTAAAAGTAGACTTCTTTATAACGAAATGACAAAACAACTTCAATCATCTAGAACAATTTGTCACAAACCGTGGTCATAATCATACATATTGCATTTCCTAACCCAACATCAAGAGTACGAAGTTTTGATTAAAAAAAACAAATTCATATTAATATGCCTCTTTCAAAAAACATACTAGACAGTCAATGATTTTTAATCATGAAAAAAAGGAAATGAATGACAGATTTGGAGTACGATTAATTCCCATTGAAAAGGAGCTTGACGAACTTGAATCAGAAAAGGTCTGATTGTTTCAAACATATATGATCTACTTCTCGAAGTGTGTGTTCTAAAGATGTACATGTTCATATGCATTCCTCTATCTTACATTTAAATGCTAATACTCATTGAATGCTTATATCTTCATAAAGATCAAGACTGTGAAAGTCTGCACAAAAGCTTTCGAAACAAACTAATCTGTTAACAAAGAAGTCATAATAATTGTTAAAAAGTTTTGCTAAAACTTGAAAAACACATCGATTTTCATCTTCAACTTTACTTTACAACATCGTAAATGAACAATGAAAAAACAACCCAGTTTGCAAAAAGAATAGCATCAAATGTATTTCGAAAAAACGTGAACAATATCGTGAAATAACAAGATTTGAAAGCTCAAATGCAATACAAGAACATGGTGATCAAGAATGAGTTAAGAAACTCATACTGTAACAAAAAGGAAAGGTCTTATAAACTCAGTTTGATAAACCATTCTGTTGTTCGACAACCAAATGCTCAAACGAATTCCAAAACCAGTCATTTTTAGGAAAACCGACTCCTTTTTCAAATTCCTCCTAAAATGAGATGTTTTCAAACTAAACATCGGTTAATAAAACTAATGTGTTCGGATGGTTATTTAATACCATTCACTCAACAAGATTTATTTGCCTCAAAAAGAAACCAACGGATCGAAACAAAAATGTGCTTAACCAGGAATGTATAAATTAATTGCCGTCCACTACAACACAAACTAGAACACCACAGTTCCTCATGCTTCATGAATACTAATCCATCACATGTCTAAATATTCAAGAGAGTAGTTTACACTACTATTGTTAGCAGAGCCACTAATCTTTAAGAGCTATCAAGTGAAAGTAAAAGGGTCGTGCCAACATTAGATCAAGTTGAAGTATACAAAGAAGGAACAGAAGACCATCATAGGATTTCTAGTATTTCTAAGAAAACAAAGTCTGTAACTGCGTGTAATGACAGTTCAAACTCAAGAACGTCGAATATTTCTCTTGAACTTTCTTTACAACATTGTAAAGAACAGATGAAAAACAACCCAGTTTGCAAAGAAAATGCTTCAAATGTATTTCGAAAAGAACGTGAACAATATCATGAAATACAAGATTTGAAAGCTCAAATGCAAGACAAGAACATGGTGATAAATGAGTTAAAGAAACTCATTCTGGTAACAAAAGGAAAGTCTGTGGAAACTCAGTTTGATAAACCATCTGTTGTTCGACAACCAAATGCTCAACGGATTCCAAAACCATCAGTTTTAGGAAAACCGACTCCTTTTTCAAATTCTCCTGAAATGAGAAGTTTTCAAACGAATCAGTCGGTTAATAAAACTAATGCGTCGGATGGTTTGTTTAAACCAGTCACTCAACAGAATTTGCCTCAGAATAGAAACCAAGTGGTTCAAAACACAAATGTGCTTAAACCAGGAATGTATAGAATTGCCTCCACCACAACACAAACTAGAACACCACAATTGCCTCATGCTTCTAGGAATACTAATCCTCACATGTCTAAATCTTTAGGAGTAATTCACACTACTAGTGTTAGCAGACCACAACTTAAGTGCTATCAAGTTAAAGATAAGGTCGTGCCAAACAATAGTCAAGTGAAGTTTCAAAAGAAGGAAGTAGAAGACCATCATAGGATTTCTAGTATTTCTAAGAAAACAAAGTCTATCACTGCGTGTAATGACAGTTCTTTCTTGATTGAATCGTGTTATGAAGTGTTAATCGGGAACCTACAATAAAACATCTTCACATCTTTGGTTGCATTGGTATCGTCCGGATCTGATCCTCTACACAATATCTCTTCAAGAAACCTACTTCATTAACTCCAATCTGTTTCATGGCTAAAGCTTCACCAACTCAAGCATGGTTATGGCATCAAAGGCTTTCTCATCTTAACTTCAGAGTTACATCACCTACTCTCAATAGAAATAGTTGTGAATGGCTAATACCTAAGTTGAAATATGTTCAAGAACAACTTTGTTCGTCTGTGAAATGAGTAAAGCAAAAAGAAGTTCATTCAAGAAAAAGTCAGTTCCTAGTACCAAAAGGGAAGGCTAAATTTGCTTCACATTGACTTGAGTTCCAATGCAGTTGCAACCTAAATGGGAAAAGTATAATCTGGTGATTGTGGATGACTATTCAAGATACCACTTGGACTCTTTTTCTAGTGATCCAAGGATGAAACACCAGAAGTTCCAAAGACTTTCTCACGATGATTCAACGCAATCATAAAGCTCAAGTTTTACAGTCCGTACTGATAGAGGCACGGAATCTTGAACTAGACACTCCATGCTTATTCCAAAGAGAAGGCATTTGAACATCAAACTTCCCTTCACTCGACACCTAAACAGAACGGCGTTTGTCAAAGACAGAAACCGTACTCTGTTGAGGCTGCTCGAACTATGTTCAGCTTCTAAGCTTCCAATATCATTTTGGGTTGAAGCAGTTGCAAGACCTGCATGCTATGACTCAGAAACAGATAATCATCATATCAACTCATGGAAAGACGGCATATCACATCATAAATGACAGGAAACCGTTCAATAAAACATCTTCACATCCTTTGGTTGCATTTGTATACATAACTAGAGAAGGGGAAAAACTGGAATAAGAAAGAAAGAAAAAGTGGGATCCATGTGTCATGGAGGGATATTCTACTCAGTCTAGGATATCGTGTTTTACAACAAGAGAACACTCTTAATAGTTTGAGTCCATTCATATCAAGTTTTGAGAAATCAAAGAAGATGATGTCTGACCAGAAAAAGAAAAAAAAAAAAAAAAAAAATAAAAAAAAAAAGAAAAAAAAAAAAAAAAACAAAAAGGGGGGGAATAAGGAAAAAAAAAAAAAAAAAAAATATAAATAAATAATAATTTGGGGGGGGGGGGGGGGGGGGGGGGTTTTTTTTAATATATAATGGGATGTAATAGAAAAAAATAGTATTGTGTGTTGGGTTGTTTTGTATATTAGGAATTTGGTAATAAAGATAAAAGGCTCTGATTATGACACTTTGACCCCGTGCCCCCAAGACAAAATGTTTGTTCCTACAGCAGAAAAAGACAGATTCTCACAACAAGGGTTAGAATTTTCCTCTTCATACCTTTACTTGAAGATTATTACAATCAACACACGGTCTTTCCTGAGGAAAACCACAATGATCAAGCCCCCCCAAAAAACCGAAAAAAAAAATGGGGGGGGACCCAAATAAAATCCCCCCCCCAAATTTCCAAAGAAGCTGAATTTATCAATCCTTTTTGTACACGGGTATAAGAAACTGGTGAGTCTTCCTCACGCAACATTGATAATACCGATGTGCATTCATTTCAACCACAAAGTCATGATTACCGATGGACCAGAGATCATCTATTAGAACAAGTTCATGGAAATCCAACCATGCCAGTTCAAACAAGACGACAGCTTGCCACAGATCCTGAAATGTGTATGTTCGCAGCTCACGTATTAGTATTGGACTCGAATAACAATTAAGAGGCAATGGCTGATGTCTGCCTGGATCGAAGCAATTTAGATTGAACTTATCAGTTCGACAGACAAAAAGTCTGGAAACTAGTCACAAACCATTGGCAAATGATTATTAAAGCTAACGTGGTTATGGAAGAACAAGAAGGATGAAGATCAGACTGTAATTCGCAATAAAGCACGACTTGTAGCTAAAGGTTATGCTCAGGAAGAGGTATTGATTTCGAAGGAATCAATTTCACCAGTTGCTCGCTTGAATCTGTTCGGATTTTTTTGTTTGCCCACAGCAGCACACAAGTCTTTCCAATCTATCAGATGGACATGAAAAAGGCATTTCTTAATGGTCCACTGAGGAGGAGGTTTATGAAGCTCATACCAGAAGGGTTCGTTGATCCAAACAATCCATAAAAATTCTACCTATAAGGAAAAGCATTGTATGGATTAAAGCAGCTCCATGAGCCTGGTATGATGAACTTTCCCAACTTCCTGATGTCGCCTAAGGCTTTACTAAAGGTCACAATTGACCCAACTTATTCAAATTAAAAACGTTGATGATATACTACTAGTTCATATTTAACTTTGATGACAGTAATTTTTGGGTCTACAAACCCTAAATATTCTAAAAGATATGAAAAGTTAAGCACAGATAGATTTGACATGTCCTTAATTAGGGGAGATGAAGTTCTTTTTAGGACTACAATCCACCAGTCCCCAAAATGTATTTTTTATCAATCAGGGCAAGTACCTTTAGAAATACTGAGAAAATGGAACCTATTAAAATTGTCACTCCAAAAGTACACCATTGGCTACAAACCCAACTAGAAGTAGATTTGAGTGGAGAACCGAGACCAATCTGATTATCATAGTAAGAACGGGTCACTCATGTACTTGACATCTAGTAACCAACTAAGTGCAAGCAGTATGCTATTGGTGCATGTTATCAGCATGACCAACCAAACGCCACCTCAATAGGCTAAAAGAATCCTTTAAATACTAAAGGGTACCATAACAGGGACACTGGTATCCAAAGGATTTCCAGGCTTTGAAATAACAGCATTTACAAACGCTGATCATGTCCGGATCCTTGAAACTCGAAAAGCACTTCTGGAGTAATACAGTTCCTTAGTGATAAGCTTGTAAGTTGATGTCAAAGAAACAACTTGCACCTGCAATGTTCAGCGAGGCCCAGAGTACGTGGCCTTATCTGCAAGTTGTGCTCAAGTAATGTGGATGAAGGAACACGCATCAGATTATGGCTTTAACTATCAACAAAATACCATTGTATTGCGACTCTCAGTCAGCATATGCAATATCATGCAACCCCGTACAGCATTCGCGAACGAAGCACATCCATACTCGGTATCATTTCAAAAAGGAACATTAGACAATTGGTATAAATGAATTATATTATGTTATAACATGAATACCAGTTAGGCTGACATGTTTACGAAAGCCGTTCCTGAGGATCGGTTTAAGTATCTGTCAGAAGGAATGGTAATGAGATGTTTTATGACTCCATCTGATCTGGAGGTTTCTGACAAATATACAGCTTGATATCATCATCAAACATCAACATGTATATAATTGAGAAAAGCAAAATACAAAATATAAAACTTCAAAAAGAAAATACAAAATTAGAAAAACAGAAAATTTCCAAAAAGAATCTTCTCGACATGTCTCTTGGAATCGATAACATTTACGTGCTTAGAAATGTCGATTAACATTGACACGGGTGTGTAAATGAAGTTCGAGCGAGAGTTGCAAATAGTTTCAAAACATGTCATTTCTAATTTTCTAAATGGCTTATGTGCAAATATCAGTACATAACCCAGACTTCAAATAAAGGAAGGTTTATAACTTATCCTCACAACGAGAAAATTAACGTTTCTCGGTCTTGAGCTGTTCTTACAAGACATTCAATGTTTTTAGCTTAAGAAAAAGGATAGTGTACGTTTCAGTGCGCTTACCCTTACCGTTAGAAGAGAAGTCCTCTAACATCTGGTTTTTCAAAAAGTTGAACACAATTTTTCAAGAATTTCTCGATGACAATTCATAATCTTTCAAAATTGTGTGTTCAACACTCCAACCCTCACAATGTTTTAAAGACAACAATTTCTCAATTTGGTCCCTATTTAGAGGTGAGTTTTTCGAAAAACAAAGTTTTAATTTTCTTGAATACATCTCAACGGACCATTCTAATTATTCAAAACATTAACCTAATTTTCTCAAACCATTCATGCTGACCGTATATTCACCCCATATTTTTTCAAGACATATTTTAATCACAAGGTATTTCAAAAACTAAGTGTTTATTATTTAAAATAAGGGGAGAAAATGTATTTAAAATATGATCTAATTGACTCAATGTGCTGAAAAGGTTTTATGGTTCGATCTTATACCCAACAACATCTTAATTTCACGACGATTCTGAAGTCATAAGGTGGTTAGGTTAGGAATCAATCCTATGATCCAACCAGAACCGGAGGATCTACCCAAGGATAATCCAAAGTTAGAAAATAACAGTCCCTTAGGTATGATTGAGATGAATTATATGGAATAATGCCAGACTAAGGATTGAGCTAAACACTGGAAAAAATCACAACAAGGAGTTAGTAAAAAGACTCCTGGTAAGCATTGAAGGCGTTGAAGAATGAAAAAGAAATGTATGGATAAAGGGTCTAAAGAAAGAAGCCCTCCACATAACTTAAGGCAGAAACCGGGTCAATACATATGCTGTCAGAATCACAAGTTGATTGCTGACATTGAAAACGACATCATGTGAACGCCATGATGCAAATGCACAACCCTTCTCAGCCATTCGGGTTTCTCCCTCAACAGAAACTTGTCCTCATTTGGTCACGAGATACACACGCTATCTATTTGACATCTACTCTGAGATTGTTGAATATTGAATAGTGGCAATTGCTCCAGCCTCCGGATACTAAAACCCAAATACACTAATCGAGTTCTAGAGCCAAGAGATAAATAAAAAATCCGTTAGGACGACATTCCATTTCAAACACTAGTTGAACATCATCATGTTTCACAATTCTGTTATCAAGAGTCCTACGCAATAGCATTGTGAAATATATGCCATAACATCCGAGTGATACTATTGTATACACAAGAAGATGGAAAATCCTTTTGAGCCACATCAAACCAAGCTCTGGGATGTGACTTGCGAGGATTCTATATGAATAAAACGTGTGACAACTAGATATCGATTTGTCCAGTAAATGAATAGAAGGTAGATGAATTTTTGATAAAAACATAACACTCTCGATGTGTTAACAAAAACACTTTAACGAGTGACACGTCATTGATTTTCAATCAATTTTCTCGTTTATCACTAACGTAAACCTGCAGGTCAAACGGTGGTAACGGCAACCTCAATCCCATTCAAATGCTCAATCTACGAAGACATACTATCTAGAAAGCTCAAGATTTAAAGACAAAGACTTCCGCAAACTCTGATTTGAAGCTTTTAAGATAATGCAAAAGTATGAGCATGAGGTCGAAAGACATAAGATCGCAAGATGGCATAGACGATAAAGACAATGACAAAGGCTCAAAGTCAAGATCACAAAGCATGAAGGAACAAGCTTACAACAAACTTTAAGCAAGGATTTGGAAACTAGATGACAAGTAAACAAATATTAACAAAAATAAGCAACAAGAAACATCAAATAAGCAGGTAAATTAGCAATTTAGAGATGAGCATATTCAAAAGCAAAATTGGCAGTTTAATAGGAAAACACAATTTAAGGATAAATAAGCATTTAAATAAAACACATAAGCATGAAACAGTAGAAACAAGCAAGAAAATAACAAATAAGCCCAAATAAGCTGATGAACAGTGAATATTGAGCAAAAATTTAAAAGAAAAGCTTACAAATGGTCCAAGCTTCTTGGCAAGTATATAAGCTTTCCAAAGCTTAAAAGACAATCCTATAGCCTCCCATGAGGCTCTAAACCACGGCCATCCAAAATTTACCGTGCTCCTTGCTTTCTTTGACCTTTTTTTTGTGTTGACCCTTTTTTTGGTTTTTTTTTTCTATTTTTTTGACAGTATGTAAACCAAGCTGATATATTAGTTTTTAAGAACTCAAAAACTCATATAAAACCTTAAGAACAATATTTGAATGACAAGAAGGCTCAAATGATAGTAATGTAAGGAACACTTGTATTTGCATAAAATTGGAATAAAAGATTACAAGACTGAAATATTAAAAGACAATAAGTAAAACTGACTTCAAAGTAAACTGAATTAAAAACTACATAAAAGATAAAAAATTCGATGATTCATGGGCTTTCAAATGGGTCCTATTTATACTACTCTAGGTCTTCTCCTCATCCCTTGGTCTTGTGCTTTTCTTTGTGAGAGAGAACAGAGGTGTGCTTGTTATGTGAGTAAAAAGCCCAAAGTAATCTCAGC
>BQNB010157581.1:0-15134 GCA_026074375.1 Tanacetum coccineum | reverse complement strand
ATTATATGGGATAAATGATGCTATAAAATAGACGTTATTTGATGTCAATATCCTTCTTTTTCCATCCTCATGATTTCAGCAAGTAGTTTATTTCTTTCCCCGAAGCCCAAGCATGTTCGTAAAAATTATGATGTTATAAGCACATTGGATTGTGTAATACATGCATACAATTAATAGTTAGCTTATATAAGCCCGACTAATCTTGAATTAATAGTTAGCTCCAAATCGTCAAAAAGATTGTTGAATGATTCTGGTTATATTGTATCACTAGCAGGAACATAAAGTATAAGGAAACGGGTTAAAACCGCAAACTATATATGTGTTGTAGAAAATCCCTTAAATCATTTTATTGAAAGAGTAAAGGTTAAACTAATATAAATATTCGAATCCTTTTGTACTGGTTAAGTATTCATAAAAAATATATACGTATTTAAAGTATTTGTTTTGGGTCATTACGAACCGTAGCTTTAATAAGCAATTTCAAACACCCTTAAGTTGTTTGTGTTATAAGGTTATGGAATGAAATGTAGCTCAATCCGAGTATGCTCATCAAATAATATTGCTCTACAAACAGTCAACGCTAAAGAACTATTCATTTAACCCATTTAAACAAAAAACATGTAGTTTCATTTAACCCGAAAACTTTTTTTTCCTAGTATTGTACTTTCAATGATGTTTGTTTCGGCTATAGGTGGGAGGATGCTAATGTGACTACTTTTGCACACACTGGAATTACCCCTACTTAGAGACTAATCACTAACATATTCGACGGGAAAGGCCTTGATAACGCTCAAATTATACATATTTCTATATGCGTTATCTGTGATTTTATGTATATAAATTGGTTAATAATAAGATCTTTATCTACTTAATCGAGTATATTTGCTATTGTAGGTTCTATGTACGTGTCATGGAAGAAAATAGAAGAATACACGAATATTTGAAGCTTAACCGAAGAAATAACTCAAGCTGAATGCTTCCCGACACCTGTTCACTGTTTTGGCCATAATTCGGTCATACGAACTCCGTTTGACGCGATTCTGGCGGTCACGCGAAGAGAATTCAATTATCTACAACTACGAAAAAGTCCAAGTGCTAAAAATGCCCCAAAGTACGCCGCACTTCCCATAAAATCCAATGTATCATTTTTAAGTGACTCATTTAGAGGTCTTTCTCATATCTTGTGCTATTGGTACTCATAACGTTCCCAGATATATTTCCGCTGCGACCCATTTTGGTTGTGTTACATCATTAACCTCCCAACTTGTTCCCCAAGTGTTGTTAGCCTATAAATAGACCCATTTTGTGCCGGGGAAATACACACTTGATCAATAACAATCATATAGATAATAGGAGAGGAGTAAGGATTGGTGAGGATCTTGTGATCCAATGATCCAAACACCCCTTAATCCATAACGAACCACCATATCACCATCACCACCATAGCTACGAATTATTACTCTACCACCATAATTTCCAAACCTTCATTCATCACTATTACATAACCTAAATTCATTACTCGAAGGATTCATACCAAATCCTTCTGAGTCACTACCATAAACTTCGTTGCCAAACACCATTTAGTGGCACGTTGCAGATTCCCTGAAGAGACGTGACATATCTAACCTCGGGTTAATTTAGTAGCATAGGTTATTGGTTGATCATGAATACTTGGGTTGTTGGACTAGTGGTTATTGTAGTTAAAATATTGGTTTTGGTACTTTATACTCGAATTACTCGCATAAATGTATTTGATACATTTCTTTACTATTAATATTGATATGTTTTCTGAGTTTATTCATGTTTGTGATGTTTGTTATTGGTTTGGTTATGATTTGGTTGGGTCTCGCTTACTTGGATGATATTTGTATAACTTGTGAATATGAATGCTTATGGATTCAATATTGTTTTACTTGGATTATTATTTATCTTTTGATTTATCATTGCAATAGATATAGGTCGAAAGGCTCTATTGTCTTTATAAATTTCGCATTGTCTGTCTATAATAATTCAATGTTAATCTTATGAGAATTGATTAGTAAATCTATAAATAACCCAAGTACAATAATGTTTAAGACCCATCCTTATATTGACCGACCGGGTTAGGAGGAATTCATATGTATGCATATTTGATATAAACTGTTGTTAATGCGCTCATGATAATATAGTATATAGGCCGAAAGGATTCTATGTCATTATTGGTAGATATGTTTGTTATGGTAATTTCCCGTTATTCATGACTTGCATGATTTGTTTATATAAAGTTTACAAAATCTATATCTTTTTTGCTTGGTATCTTGCTTGCTATATACACACATTTATGCTATTTGACCCGTGACAATCAATTAGCTTTGTTACTTGATAAACAATCTGTGAATTGCTACAAATCCCGTGGAACGACCTGGACTTACCTAAAGCTATACTATACACGAACGAGTATGCTTCTCGAATGTTGTGTTTTTAGTAAAAATCGGTATTTCTAGTTATTATAAATTTAAAGCTTGTAAAAACACACATCAAGGTTTTGGCGCCGTTGCCGGGGATTTGTTTAGTTGTTTTGCAGATTGTTTGCTAGTATTGTGACATGCTTCGTGTGTTTAAATCTCTTTAAATCTTTAAAATATGTCTGTTGTTGCAGAAAGTATGACGTATAAATAACCGTGTGTGCCGCACTTCTCCTGTTCCCGTTTTTTATTTTGTAGGTTTATGCCTAAGTGCGCCGGTTTCACACCAATACCACCGTACTCGTCTTGTGACCTTGTCCATCTCGTGACTGATGAAATCAAAATTTATAAACTCGCCGTACAGTTTTCTGGCAAACTGAACAAAAAAATAATTTTTCTTCAGGAAGTACGCCGCACATACAATTTGTGCGCCAGTTTTCCTAAAAACCCAGGAAGTACACCGTACTTTATCCAAGTACGCCGCACTTTCTACAAATTTTCACAAACATAATCTGATTTAAAATCAAAACCCAAACAAAACCTCAAATTGCTAGTCTCAGGTATGCGATCATTTGAAATATTATTTTATATGATTTTATCCTTGTACAATTGTGGATATTTAGGTTGTCTTTAAAAAAAACAAAAAGATTTTTAATTATTTTTGCTTATTTTTTATTACTGGCATGTTCGTGTTTATATAATAAAAATCATGCTTTTGTTAGATTTTAGTTTCTCTTGTGTGCATCTATTAAAATTCTAAAAATTTGTTGTCAAAACTCATAGTACGCCGCACTTGTTATTAAGTGCGTCGTGTTTTCTCAACATCCAAAAAATCGGTGTTGTATAAAAATAATAATCAGATGAAATTTCTTTTTGTTTTATAAACTGTGAGTATTTGTAATGTGTTTTTTATTTGTTTTTGCATGCTTGCTTGTTTGTGTGTGTTTGCTTGCGTAAATTTTTTTTTTTGTCAAAACTATAAAAAGAAATAAAAAAAAGAGTTTCGTATTTCCTTTTGTTTAGTTGGTTTATTTATGTTTTTCTATTTTGAGTTTGCCTGTGTTTGTATTTGTGATATTAAATAATAAGTAAAAAAAATATTTTGAACTTTGTAGGTGTGTTCGCTGTAAACCCTCACGAGACTATAACTCGTCCACCCGGGACACCGAGGGGTTTAAAGGCTTGTTGCATATGCTAAATGCAACCGTGGTGCCTACGAAAGTGCGCTTTTGTATTTTACGGTTTTCGTAGTTTTGTTTGCAGATTAAATAAATAAGTAGAGCTTGGATTGGTGGTGATACTTATCACTTGGGGATGTGATATGTTTGGATCAGTATATTACATGTGGTAGAATACACATGCTTGGCGTTTCGTTTCACGCCATATTCAACCAAGTACTTATGAGCCCTGGGAAGTTTCGTTTCTCTTATATTTATTTTTCCTCATTATCCTACCTTTAATTTATTTTCTGATTACGCATAATGCTTAACTTAAGTGTGGGGGGAAATAAATCGGAAAATCAGACTCATTATTAAAAGTATAAACTTTTGTTCGCCCTCTGTATTCTAAAAATCTAATCTTGTTTTTGAATTTTTTTTGCCACTTAGTTTAATTTATTAGAATAAAAACGTAGTAAATAAATTTGAAATCAAAGATGTGTCCCGATTGATAAAGCAGATCTGACTCAGGATTGATAACATTACCTGCGCATTTATAAACATTCCAGTAAATATGTGAGGATTTTGAGCCTGTATATAGCATACGTATTTTACGCTTGATTCCTTTGATTATGAGTGTGCCAGTGATTTATTGATTCTAAAACTTGTGGTTGAAATTATTACGAGACCGCAGTGAGATCATTTTCGCGTAATATAGGTATTTTTAAGTGATAAAGAGGCAACTTAGGATTTAACCTAAATTAGTCTATCTATTTAACATATTCTTTTAGCTAATTACACTGATTAGCTAACCACCTAAATAAAATCCTTTTGTTAGCACTCATCTTTAATGCCAGATACCCCTAGTTTAACCCGCTGAGCCATTCTATTCATTTTTCTCATCCACTAAAAAAATTAAAAAAAATAACATTTAGCCTAGCCTTACCCCTTGTCGAAAGTCCCTATGGTTGGTTGCTAGTTGCTCGGTATGATTGGTTGATTTTTGCTTATGGTTTGCTCGCGCTTTGCTATGAGTGTTGCGCCATTTCAATGAAGATGAAGAAGGCCTGGTTAATTTTTGTATTTTTTGTGGTGTATTCTTATCTCAAGTGTGAGGGAATTATTAGTTGTGTGAAGGACTGATTGAAAGGAAAAAAAGGAAGAAAAAAAATGAAATAAAAAAAAGGTGATGAAAAAGAAAAAAAGAAAAAAAGAGAGAAATTGAAGTAGGAATAATAGTTGAGATGTTGGTTGTTGGTGACGTATTATTATATCATTTGTACAAGTTCGAGGTTGGTTTATTCGATACCTCGCAGGTTTATGGATTGTCGTAACTAGCAACATGAGTTTCTTGGACTTGTTGACATGTATATTATAAAACCAATTCCAGTATATATTTCCCGGGCCTTACCCATACCCTGTATAAACCCGAAGCCTGTACATTACAACCCGAATAAAAGTCCTCTTTTGATATTTATACTTGGTGCTTACGCCTTGTCGGTGCAGTTTTGTTTCTTGTACAAGCCTATGGTAACTTAATGAATCATGTCTGAGCAATTGAGTGTGATTCCATTTTACCCTCTATTACATCACATACGAGTGTCTGAGTGAATTATACTTTCCTTCTACGTGAGGTGCTTAGTCATGTTATACAGCTTGAGAATCATTGGGTATTGTCAAACATCTCTATTTTCACTTATTAAAAATCCAAAAATATTTTTCATAGTTCTAATTTTGTTTTGTAAAGCTTATTGTTTTTCCTTATTTTGCTTGAGGGCAAGCAAACCCTTAAGTGTGAAAGGGGGGGGGGGTGCTTGCGCCTTTTGCACTTATTTGTTACAAAAACCAAAAATATTTTCAAAAATTTCACACCCAATAATTTTTTTTAAATTAAAAATATCAAAAATATCAAAATTTAAAAATATATATATAAAAATATTTTCTTGTCTTTTCACTTAGGACCTTGTTTATAAAATTTCTGTTCTTAGATTTGCTTGAGGGCAAGCAAAGTTTTAAGTGTTGGGGGATTTGATAACGCTCAAATTATACATGTTTCTATACGCGTTATCAATGCTTTTATGCATACTTATTAGTTAAATATAAGAACTATTGGTATATAATCGAGTATATTTGCTACTTTAGGTTCTTGGAATGTGTCGTGGAAGAAAATGGAAGAATACACGAAGATTTGAAGCTTAAACAAAGAAATAACTGAAGATAAAGATCTCCCGACACCTGTTTACTGTTTTGGCCATAACTCGGTCATACGAACTCCGTTTTAGTTGGTTCAAGCGGCCACGCAAAAAGAATTCAATTATCTACAACCATAAAAAAGGCTAAGTGCTGAAAACGCCCCAGTGTCCGGCAGTTTTACCAAAAGTGCGACACACTTCAAGGCTGGACAACCAAAAAGTCATATTTATGACTCCCATTTATTACCAAACCGATCATTAACCTCCCAACTTGTTCCCTGAGTGTTGTTAGCCTATAAATAGACCCATTTTGTGCTAGGGAAATACACACTTGATCAATAATAATCATAGAGATCATAGGAGAGGAGGAATGATTGGTGAGGATCTTATGATCTGATGATCCAAACACCTCTTAATCCATGGCGAACCACCATATCACCACCACCACCATAGACACAAATTATTACTCTACCACCATGATTTCCAGACCTCCATTCATCACTATTACATAACCTACACTCATTACTAGAAGGATTCATACCAAATCCTTCCGAGTCACTACCGTAAACCTCGTTGCCAAACACTTCATTTGGTGGCACATTACGGATTTACTAAAGAGACGTGACATATCCTTGGGTTAATTCAGTAGAATAGGTTGTTGGTTGATCTTGGATACTTGGGTTGTTGGACTAGTGGTTGTTATAGTCGAAATATTAGTTTTGGTACTTTATACTTGAATTACTCGCATAAATGGATTTGGTACATTTCTTTACTAATAATATTGATATGTTTTTTGAGTTTATTCATGTTTGTGATGTTGATTATGATTTGGTTGTGTCTCGCTTACTTGGACGGTATTTTTATAACTTGTGAATATGAATGCTTATGGATTCGATATTGTTTTACTTGGATTATTATTTATCTTTTGATTTATCATTGCAATAGATATAGGTCGAAACTCTCTATTATCTTGATGAATTTCGCATTGTTTGTCTATAACAATTCGATGCTAATCTTGTGAGAATTGATTAGTAAATCTATAAATAACCCAAGTAGAATAATGTTTAAGACCCTTCCTTATGTTGACTGACCGGGTTGGGAGGAATTCATATGTATGCATATTTGATATAAACTGTTCTTAATGCGCTCATGATGATGTAGTATATAGGCCGAAAGGATTCTATGTCATTATTGGTAGATATGTTTGTTATGGTAATTACTTGTTATTTATGACTTGCATGATTTGTTTATATAAAGTTTGCAAAATCTATATCTTTTGTGCTTGGTATCTTGCTTGCTATATACACATGTTTAGGCTATTTGACCCGTGACAATCAATTAGCTTTGTTACTTGATAAATAATCTGTGAATTGCTATAAATCCCGTGGAATGACCTGGACTTACCTAAAGCTACACTATATACGAACGGGTATACTTCTTGAATGTTGTGTATTTAGTAAAAATTGGTGTTTCTAGTTATTATAAATTTAAAGCTTGTGAAAACACACATCAATCACGGTCCAACAGAATTCTAGAGGTTGAGAGAAGATTATTTTTGTGTTTTTGTATTTCATAGAAAGCATGTAAATCTATGGTTTAAGAGGTTGGTTTGTTTAACTATTGATTAAACTAAATTATAATCTACTAGTTATAAATTTATGATAATTAAATGTATTTACTTAATCATGCATTACTTATCAGATTGCTTCTCCTAATCTTGTTGCCTTGTCACACTTGTGATGATTTGTGTAAGTATTTCCTAGGTCATGAACGGATTACACGAACCTGTCGTCTATTTAATATTCCGTTAAGGCAACGCACAAGTAAGGTAGTACAAAGACTATTACAAGTCCCCTAAGAGTATATTAAATGCGTGTGAAATATCTTAAGAGGGATTAACCATATAAAGGGGTAAGGTAGTATGAAGACTGTTACCCGATGGTATCCTTTCTACACACTTGCGTTTCTCTAGACGTGTCAACAGCGATACAGACAAAAGCTGGTTTTCTAAAGCCTAACACGCTCATTTATCAACAAGAAGCAACAGTAATAGGATCTACAATCTGACTTTCATGCAATCATAAGTAAATACAAAGGAGGGTTTAGCCTAGCATGTTAAGGATAAAGCAAGAACATAGATTAATCACACAACTCATAGACATATAGAATGATTAATGAATAACACTCTTACTTGATTAAAACGTGGATAGAATGTAGCTACAATAGGGTTTGAGGCCCTAAAAACGACCTTTAAAGCTACTACAAAGACTAGGGTTCGTCTCCCTAAAGTTATACAAAGTTACACACTTAAAACCCTGAAATCGGTTTTGTATATATAGAGATATCGCTGCGACGGCGTCGTGTTGTAGTCCTGACGCCGTCGCTACGTGGATGATTCTAGATCCTCTTTAAGTTGGCCACATCCTGACGTCGTCGCTAGATCTCTGACGCCATCACTGGATAGATCACAACGACGTCTCTTTATGCCTGTGATGCCGTCTCCACGCTCTATAAACAATACTTCTTCATGGATTTGGTGTACGTCCGTAATCTTGTCTGTTTCTTCTCCAAATGAGCCCAAGTCAAGTGTATTTCCTCCAAATACCATCCAAGTGCTAAAAACCTGAAAACAAACAATTAAGCACATAATCTGGGCATATTTGCATGATTTAGGGGGTTAAATGACCCTAAAATAGTGTATAAAATGACACCTCATCAAATACCCATACACTTGGGATTTGTTTGTCCTCAAGCAAATGGGCTTTTCTACCTAGACAATAACAAAATGAGAGTCATTTAACCTACTCTTTAAATGTATTTTACAACACAACCTTCTAGACCTCGTAATTAAAAGCACAGAAAGTATATACTAGCACCCCACATAAGTGTTTGAGATTCTCTCTTTCACTCGTGTATATAATAAATTATAACATAATGGGGAAACAGAAAATCAACACTCATTACCGGTCATAGCATATAAATTACCATAGGCTTGGTAAAGGATCAAACATCCACCGCTAGGCGCAAGCATTATTCATTACAATCTAAGTGGTCTTTTAAAGGGTTGTGGGGTGTAGGTGTAAGATGACATTAATGGAAATTGAAACGGATGGGATACATTTAGGTGGTGATTTTGGGTGAATTTGGAGTGGATGGGTTAGCTAATTATTTATAAGAATACACGTTGGTTTGGTTGCTAAGCCAAAGACTCAGACAAAATATACAAACTCTACAAAACTCTACACCAATCTTTTTCTTTTTTCTTTTCTTGACTCTAATATAAACATAGACATAAGCAAATGGCAGCCCGTACAATTTTTTTTACTTTTTTTATATACATTTTTTTCGTACACTTTTGCCCTGTCATTACTTAAACATATAATACATCATGGGGGTTTATAGATACACCCCTACACTTGAACTTTTAGATACTTGATTATTACAATCTAACTAATGACCCAATTTGAGTTGGATCAAAATAACATGGAGCTTATTGAGCTCTATTGGGGTAATAAATTACTTCTTCCCTAATTCTTCATAATATGAATACTACCATGAATCCCAATCATCCCAAAACTGTATTTACAAGGATAAGGACTTAGCAACCGTGTACTCAAATAATTAACTTGGGTTAAAACAATAATGTATTAAAAGCGAGTACATACAAGGTAGGCTAATGCAATTTGGGTGTAACAAATGGTTTATGGGTGACAATGCTCTTCATTAATAGTCTGGCTTAACCAGAAAATTACGAGAACCATGAAAAAGGATAGGCTCGGAGGGTTGTACTAGGGGTATCCTGCACTAAAAGTGAGTGCATGGCAAGGGCGTGGGATAGTTATATGATCGTTGTGACCATAATAACAATTGCAGGTTTAAAACATTGGTTAATCTTAGTCCCTCTTATCTAGCAAATCCTAATACTTACTATGCGGTCTCAGAATGCATCACAAAAACAAGTTCTAGAATTTAATATACTGCCGGTACACTCATATAATTTAATACCGATACCAATGCTCCAGAAAAGGCGACAGAGAACATACGTACACATACGTAATGACGAAATAGACACATATGACTGCATTCGAACCTTAACATGAGAAAGCTAAAGGTATAAATTATCTTGGGTATCAATAATGGATACCCGAATTCCTAAAGATCTAAAGGCGAACCTCACATTTTTGGGGTGGAATTTTAAGGGTTTTTGTGCTACTCATACACATTCCTATCCATGAGCCGCTATTAATACTTGGTTTTCGTCGGTACGTGTCATAATTTTTTTTAATTTTGGTCAAAATTACCTTTTTATGCTATGTTTTGATATATTACCCATCATTTTAAGGAACAAAGCAAATGGAAATTGAAGGAATAGTTTCTAAGGCTTATTTTCCCCCGACACTTAAGTTGAACATTGTCCCTAATGTTCTATAGAAGTACCCGTAAAAACGAATAAAGGGAAAAGAAAACAAGTAAAAGAAAGTAGTACTCCCCTGGTTTGCTCAATAATAGAGAAGAAACATGCGATAACTGGCTAAATCATCCTCCAAGAGCCGTCTAATGAAAACATCCTAAGATCTTCCAAGCTTTTTCTTGTCAAATATAACCTGTAAATCAAAGACAAGGACAACTACACCAAGCGTAAAATCCATGGGATAGATATAAATACAATAAGAGTATAGGGTTTGGACTCTATGAAAGCAGTAAAGATAGGATGAGAGTAATGATATAATTATAGGTTTATGAAAGTTTACAAAAGAATTAAAAATCTTAAATATTGCACATTTTATTTTTCAAAAATACTTATAGATTTTCGAATCTTCACATTGCTGGAGATGCGACGCCGTCGGGTTTTATCCTGATGCCGTCTCTAGGCACTGTGAAAATTATTTCTTTATTTTAATGAGAAATTTCCTGCACACAATTTTTTTAATGAATTTGAAGAAAGTACTGCATAAAAACCTGGAATTAATCATTACAATCATATGACTCAAAACTGACGCGAATTAATCTAAATAATTTATTTTAAATGTTTGAATTTGGTTCTAAAAACCGAATATTTCCCCTACACTTATTTTGTTGCAAAATACATTTGATTACAAATAAGACGAAGTTATAAACAAACAAAGCATGATTACAAAATAATTCAAACATAATAAAACAAACAATAAAGAATTAAAACACAAGACACTCCTAATTGTGGGAAAAATAAATATTGGGTTGCCTCCCAAAAAGCGCTTTTCTTTATTTACGAGTCTTATAGCTAGACTCGAAGGCACACGTCAAGTGTCATAGAAGTGGTCTAAGTCGATGATTTCCCTTGGACACTCTCTTTCAGAGAGCTTCCTAGTGGTGGGGATTGATTGTAGTATTTTGGTAAACTCCACTTCGTATGGATCAATCAGTCTAATCTTGGCATGCCATGCTCCATGTCCGTTCTTGCGTGGTTTGTTCCAGTTTATTGGGTTGTTAATTAAGTCCTCCGATTCCCACATGTTACTCTTAAGGTTTATGGGTAGGGCTCCTAAAAATTCAACCATTCTTCTAAACACAAGGACATCCTTAAAATGATTGATCTCAGCATCTCTAGCAATTTCCCACTCTCTGGGCAAATGGTAGTCTAAGAAGTCTCTCCTAGCGTAGTAAGGGATATGTGCGCCTACTCCATTCGAGCTAGGGCGTAGTTTGT
The DNA here is from genome assembly GCA_026074375.1 of Tanacetum coccineum. Lineage (NCBI taxonomy): Eukaryota > Viridiplantae > Streptophyta > Magnoliopsida > Asterales > Asteraceae > Tanacetum > Tanacetum coccineum. Next base: position 3,655 of record BQNB010157581.1, on the reverse strand, counting down.
ATGATTCCCTTTTTCCAAGCGTGGTCTAATATGGTGCTTCTTCCTCACCTAAATCGACTCCTTTTACACCGAATACCGACCTAGTGATTCCTTCTCCTATTGCTATCTTGGCCATCCTACAGTCTATAACTGCATTGACGGTTGCAAGGAATCCTCTTCCTATAAGCAAAGTGGTTTCGGGGTCTTTCTTCATGTCTATTACATAGAAATCATTTAATAGTTTCAGTTTTCCTATGTGGACTTCTACGTCTTTGACAATTCCTCCGTTAGCCAACCCGAAGATGTGGTCAGTCTCTTCCAATAGTCCTATGTTAAGCTTTTTGAAAAGGTAAAGTAGGATTATGTTTACACATGATCCTAAATCAGCCAAGGTGTCAAAGGGTTTTGAATCCCCTAATCTACAAGGTAGAGTGAATAGCCCGGGGTCTTCCATCTTGGCCGATACTTCGCCTTGGACGAATGTTGATCCGTTCTTTCCTAGTTCTAGGATTTTTACGTATTTATATAATATTGCATTAAAGATTGGAGCGTGAGCTAGGACTTCGAGAACCGGTAGGTTGAGATGCAAATCCTGGAATTCATCTTCAAGAGTCAGTTCGGCTTCCTTTGGTTGTTGCATTCCAATCCCCATCCCTGTTTGCAGCTGGCTTGTCTGGGAAATGTTTGCCTCCATGGAACATGTTTTGATGGCATTGATTGAAGTAGAGGGGTGTGATGAGCATTAAGGATCTATTGTTGGGTAAGAACGAGCAGACAAAACTGAGGAAGTACTAAGTTTTGGGTTCTTAACCGTGTCGCTAGGTAGTGACCCTGCCAATCGATTAGTGATAGCCTTCAATACTGTGCCTATTTTCTTGGTCATCTTGCTTTGTTGTTGTTTGAAATCGGCTTCAAACTTAGACAATCTAGCATCTTGAGATGCCATGAAATTGGATACCAATCCTTCTAGATTTGATTGATTGTTAAAGCTTCAAGGATTGTTGTTGAAGGGACGATTCAGGATCAAACCGTTAGGTTGGAACCGATTAGGTGGGTTTGAAAAATTGTTTTGGGGTTGTCTCCACCTAAGGTTTGGGTAACTTTTCTATGACGGATTGTAGGTGTCACCAAGATTGTTTTGCTCATGCTTAAAAGTGTACCACTTACCTCCCGCTTCATCGGTACGCGAGGATGCATATTCAACAAAGGCTTGTTCGGGATCTTCCATGCAATACTGAGTGTCATGGGGACCACTGCAGATCTCACATGAGGTAGTGATTTTGTTCACTTGAGTAGGTTGTATTGGAGCAAGATGAGCTTCCATCAAGCGTTGGACTTGATTTTCGAGCTTGATTAGACGACAGTCGGATGTACTCAGGACATCTTGAGGCAAAGTGATTGCCTTGACCGGCTTAGGGAAATCCCTTAGGTCGTTCCAACTTTTGTTGCCATAGAGGGAGAGGTCCTCTAATAATGCCCAAGATTCTTTGGCATTTCGGTCACGAAGCTTACCACCAGCTGATTGATCGATGCTTTGTCTTGTGAAAGGACTGACATGGTCATAAAAAATTTAGACTTGGAGCCAAAGGTCGATACCTTGATGAGGGACTTTTTGTAGTAAGTCCTTGAAACGAGTCCATGCTTCAGATAGAGATTCTTCATGATGTTGTCGGAACATCAGGATATTATTGCAAAGTTTTTCGGTCCTTCCTATTGGAATGAATTGAGCTGGTAACGAGTAGTAGATATCCATTGGGGTGAAGGATCCTGCGGGAAGTCGTGAAGCATTGTAGATTGATCGCGATGGTAAAATTGAAGTAAAGCAGGCGCGTTATTTCCTGTTTCTTCCGTCAAGTCAAAGGACTCGCAACAGTTTTATAGTAATCTCTTGATGGTGTTGTTTGGTATCTCGGAGCGAAGTCTGGGGATGAGCAGCCGTTTTCTTGCTCCTTAACGGATGGTGTCGGAGCAATAAGAGGTGCCGCGTTGGTCCCGTTCACGGGGTAGCTCGATGGGTTTCATGGGCCGTTCTGGGGCTTGGGTGGGTGTAAGCGTCATGTGTACGGTTTGGTTGCGGGGCTTCCATGGAGGTGGACGAGAAGGGGTTGTCATAAGTTTTACACAAGAAAAGATAGGCTACGAGATAATATACGGAATTAAAATCTCACTTGAAAGGATTCAAGCGAGTAGAACTAAGTTAAACAATGATCAAAACCTAACTATTCCCCATGCAGCGGCGACAAAAACTTGATGCGTTCGTCGTAGGACTTCAACAAGAAGTTTTACAACTCCCTAGGCAGATTACCTAACCGTTATATCAGTAGTATACGCAAGACTCGGGGATTGTTATCGTTCACTAGGGGAATAGGTTGGGAAGGCTTGATCACGGTCCAATAGAATTCTAGGGGTTAAAAGAAGATTATTTTTATGTTTTTGTATTTTATAGAAAGCAGGTAAATCTATGGTTTGAGAGGTTGGTTTGCTTAACTATTGATTAAACTAAATTGTAATCTACTGGTTATAACTTTATGATAATTAAATGTATTTACTTAATCATCCATTACTTATCATATTGTTTCTCCTAATCCTGTTGCCATGTCACACTTGTGATGATTTGTGTAAGTATTTCCTAGGTCATGAACAGATTACACAAACCCGCCGTCTATTTAATATTCTGTCAAGGTAACGCACAAGTAAGGTAGTATGAAGACTATTACAAGGCCTCTAAGAGTATATTAAATGCATGTGAAATATCTTAAAAGGGATCAACCATATAAGGGGGTAATGTAGTATGAAGACTGTTACCTGATGGTATCCTTTCTATGCACTCGCGTTTCCCTAGACGTGTCAACAGTGATATAGACAAAAGCTGGTTTTCTAAAGCCTAACGCCCACATTCATCAACAAGAAGCAACTGTAATAGGATCTACAATCTTACTTTCATGCAATCATAAGCAAATACAAAGAAGGGTTTAGCCTAGCATGTTAAGGATAAAGCAAGAACATAGATTAATCACACAACACATAGACATATTGAATGATTAATGAATAACACTCTTACTTGATTAAAATATGGATAGAAGGTAGTTACAATAGGGTTTGAGGCCCTAAAAAGACCTTTAAAGATGCTACAAAGACTAGGGCTTGTCTTCCTAAAGTTATACAAAGTTACACACTTAAAACCTTAAAATTGGTTTTGTATATATAGAGATATCGCTACGACGGCGTCGTGTTGTAGTCCTGATGCCGTCGCTACGTGGATGATTCTAGATCCTCTTTAAGTCAGCCACGTCTTGACGCCGTCGCTAGATCTCTGACGCTGTCACTAGATAGATCATGAAGGTGTTGCTTTATGTTTGCGACGCCGTCTCCACACTCTGTAAACAATACTTCTTCAAGGATTTGGTGTAGGTCCGTAATCTTGTCTGTTTCTTCTCCAAATGAGCCCAACTCACGTGTATTTCCTCCAAATTCCATCCAAGTGCTAAAAACCTGAAAACAAACGATTAAGCACATAATCTGGGCATATTTACATGATTTAGAGGGTTAAATGAACCTGAAATAGTGTATAAAATGACACCTCATCAACTGTTTTTAATTTACTATTTCGGCATAGATTTTTAAAAAATATGTGAATTTTTTATTTGGATAGTTTATCTCGTCACGATTTCATACA
>BQNB010157580.1:0-11522 GCA_026074375.1 Tanacetum coccineum | reverse complement strand
ACCTTATTCCTTTCCTTGCAATCTCTGATTCGAAACACAGATTCTAGTTTCTCAATCCACTGACATAATTCCACGGCACCTTTGGTGCCTTTAAAAGGTTGTGGGTCACACTTCATGAATGTTACGTAAGTACACCTAGTAATTTCGGGCACTGCCGGTCGAGCACCACCGGCTCCAGCACCACCGACTTTATCACCACCGGCACGCAGTTCATATTTGCCATAAATTCAGTCATAGATGCGACATCTTTTTCCCTAATAACCTTGCGCATACGTGCCTCATACATTGCTTTTGGCGGCATGATCCTGTTACAACACAAATCAAATCATAATGAGTATTCATTCAATGATTGTATTAAGCAAAAGGAACAATTTAGAAGAAACAAGAAAAGAAAGGTAACAACAACACGACATAGAATTAGAACCAAAAGATAGTCATTTCATTAATCACCAATAAGTTACAAGTTGCATTGTCATACATTACATGTCACCATCTAATGCTATACAACTCCAAAAGACTAGTCCTACTAACTGACATTGCAGTTTAGTTAGTGATTTACAAAAGCTACTACTAATGATAAACTAATCTACTAAGAGTCACTAGGTGGTCCACGTGGCTCGGAAGGTCCCTCTGTCCCATCAGAAGTAGAGTTCTTCGATTTCTTTCTCGGACGCTTAGTGTCTTCATCATCAGATGGCGGCTTTAGAACAGCCCCAATACGAACCATATCCAAGTAGAACATCTTATTCCACACTTGGGACTCATGCAACCTCCTCTCAGCAATATCACGCTGCATACAAGCCCACCCCAACTTAGTCTCAGTCTCAACCAATCTTTTCTTCAATGTGGCATTCTCCCCGCTCTCCAATACCGACACCCTCTCGAGAACATTACCCAAAGCACGCTCGACATTTTCCAAATCATGATTAAGTAACTCCCTTTCTTTTTCCCCTAATTTATTCTTGGATTTGAGAAGAGCAATCTCAGTTTGGTTTGTACTCAACTCAGCCTCCGTAAGTCTAGCTTGTGCACGGGACGTCTCCAAATCACGTCTCAAAGCCCAAGGTGCCAATCCACCAACATATGATGAGTCACGAGCAGAAGATGACTCTTCTACAAGCCCCTCGAAAAGTCACGAATAGCATAAGGCTATTGGGTAGAAGTCCCAACAGTAGCCTCGGGTGCAACATCAACCTCGGGTGCAACATCAATCTCGGGTGCAACATCAACCTCGGGTGCAACATTGAAAATGTAATTAAAATATGATCTATTCGACTCAATATGCTAAAGAAAAGGTTTTATGGTTCGATCTTATACCCAACAACATCTTAATTTCACGACGATTCTGAAGTCATAAGGTGGTTAGGTTAGGAATCAATCCTATGATCCAACCAGAACCGGAGGATCTACCCAAGGATAATCCAAAGTTAGAAATAGCAGTCCTTAGGTATGATTGGAGATGAATGTATATGGGAATAATGCCGACTAAGATTGAGCTAACACTGGAACAATCACAACAAGGTGTTAGTAATGACGTCCTGGTAAGCATTGAAGGCGTTGAAGAATGAAAAAGAAATGTATGGATAAAGGGTCTAAAGAAAGAAGCCCTCCACACAACTTAAGGCAGAAACCGGGTCAATACATATGCTGTCAGAATCACAAGTTGATTGCTGACATTGAAAACGACATCATGGACCCAGTGATGCAATGCACAACCCTTCCCAGCCATTCGGGTTTCTCTCAACAGAAACTTGTCTCATTTGTCACGGAGATACACACGTTATCTATTGACATCTCACTCCGAGATTGTTGATATTGAATAGGTGGCAATATGCTCCAGCCTCCGAGTACTAAAACCAAAATGCACTAATCGAGTCTAGAGCCAAGAGATCAATCAAAATCTCGTTAGGACACATTCCATTTCAAACACTTGTTGAACATCATCAGGTTCACAAGCTGTTATCAAGAGTCCTACGCAATATCATTGTGATATTTGCCAGAACATCCGAGTGATACTAATGTATTCACAATGAAGATGGAAATCCTGCTTGAGCCAGCATCAAACAAGCTCTTGGTAGGTGACTTGCGAGATTCTATATGAATCAAACTTGTGACAACTGGATATCGATTTGGTCCAGTAAATGAATTGACGGTTGATGAATTTTGATAAAAACATGACACTCTCGATGTGTTACAAAAACTCTTTAACGAGTGACACGTCGATTGATTTTCAAATCAATTTTCTCGTTTATCACTAACGTAAACCTGCAGGTCAAACGGTGGTAACGGCAACCTCAATCCCATTCAAATGCTCAATCTACGAAGACATACTATCTAGAAAGCTCAAGATTTAAAGACAAAGACTTCCGCAAACTCTGATTTGAAGCTTTCAAGATAATGCAAAAGTATGAGCATGTTGGTCAAAGACATAAGATCGCAAGATGGCAAAGACGATAAAGACAATGACAAAGGCTCAAAGTCAAGATCGCAAAGCATGAAGGAACAAGCCTACAACAGATAACAAAGAGAAAGACCAAGAACACTCGAGCTTAAACGACAAAAGCAATCTCACTGATCTCATGAAGGAGTGTCATTAATGAACTCACTTCGGGGGAGATTGTTAGCCTCAATTTTATTGAGTCAATAAAGGAAGCTCGTTCCCGTGTTCAAGACCTCACTTCGGGGGAGATTGTTAGCCTCAATTTATTGAGTCGAACAAGGAAGTTCGGTCACTCTATGATGGAGCTTCGGTCTTTAATTAGTTAATGTTGTAATAGGATAATATCGGGAATCGGGCTCGATAGATAATCTAATATTGTATATGTTTTGGGTTTAATCCCAAGCAAAACCCGAGCCCGGGTCCTAGTTAAATATCCCGCGCGTCACTTTTAAGTGTCGGAGGTATTTAAGGAACTTTTCCACTTGGAAAAGGAAGTTGTTGAAAGTTGTTCAAAATATCTAAATAATATCTTTTCTCTTTTCTCTCAATTCTCTCTCTAATTTCTCTCTCTAAACAACTCAATCTTTATTTCTTATTTCTAGTTCGATTTCGTGAACGATTGTATGAAGTGAAGTGATAACGGGATCCTACACTGATTACGATGTAACTTCTCAGTCGTGAGCACTCAACTACTCAATCGTGGTGATCACTCAACTACTCAATCGTGATGATCACTCAACTGCTTAGTCGTGGTGAATATCCTATCACATGCTTCAACGAGTTTCACTTCTCCACCACTAGAGTTTATGTCTAACAAGGTTTTTAACCCGCGCTTCGCTGCGGAGCGCGGGGTTTTACGTTTTTTGCGATTTCGAAATGATACATCCTAATTGGCTTTGGCCATCTCATATTCACCTACATGTGACTTTCTGGTAAAGTCAAGTCAGAATACTCAGAGAAGCTTGGTGTTTAGCTGCGGAGCGCGGGGAAACCCAAAATGACCCATTCAACACAAACGGGTCGAAAACTAAAACTTGGAACGTAAGTAAAAAACTAACTATTTATGGAAAAATCTAAAGCAATAAACGTCGACAACATCATCAGATTTGCATTAATTGTATACAGTTACATACTCAAGACAAATGAATAGTTTCATCATAACCAAGGGGAAAAGAACATTCTATAACTTTGTTGCTTCTTTTGGACAAAAGATTTAGATCCCTTGCAGCTAGATGTGTAAAACCACTACATGATCTTACTGCAATACAAAAATTAATAAGAACCAATAACAAAACATATGCTCATGTGGCCACCTGTGCAATACACTTTTTTAGGAGCTTTGTTTTTGTCTGCGTATTTTCTGCAAACAAAAGACAAAATATTATCATAACGTAGTTAGTAGCAAATAACAATGTGAATACCGAATGTGATAAATAACATGTGAAATGACCAAAGTTCTTTGATTTTTCTACTGCTCAGTCATTTTAATCTACCAAACAGAAAAAGTGACCAAGAGCATTTCTGTTTGCTGAAACAAATTAAGGTTAGCTTAGTGATTCAACCTCTTTTTTTCCAGATTTTGGTTTAAACAAAAACACATGCATCCTTAGGTGGCCTACAAAGCAGCTTATAGATAATTGGGTGGATTTGTGAACAAAAAAAAGAATAAACTCCATTTAAGTTATCGTTTCTTTAAGTTATATATAATGCATATCCAACTTGATCAGATAATCGGTTTGGACAATACATCTTTGTTTTTACAAATCGAAAATGCATACAAAAATAAAAAAATAAACTTTAAAAAAATGGAAGATTTGAGTAGAGGGTTGAGGAGTGGAGGTTGAGTCGAGTGGAGAAGTTGACCAGTAAAGGGGAAAGTCGAGCACATATTTCGAACCTCTAATATATGTTCACAAAGTTGAAAACACAACTTACAATTTGTTCACCAAAATGAACTGTAACGCGGTCAGCCGGTAGAGCTTTTGCTAATACAATTGCAATTACCTCCTCTGGCTTCTAATAGTATTCATGCCTGTACATATAGGGTTTATAAGCTCAAATACAACTGACATAGACTTAAGAAATTACCAATAGCAAAACAAAAGAGCTCAGGCCATTATCAAGTATAGGGTTTTAAGGATTCTACTTTAACGAAAGCAAACAATTGAAGTACACCCATAATCCAAACGGGCCCTAATCCAAACATCAAAAATATTATACAAAAAACATACCTCCTTTCCTTCAAGCAGATTGTCATCTTGTTACGCATGTCTTATCAACTCTGAAATGCAAAGAAAAGCCCAAATCAATATATGTCTTTGAAAAAAGTCGCAGGCATAACTACATATGTCAAATGTAAATTTAGAGTTAACTTTAGTGGATCAATTAGTTGTCAAGGCCCGAACCCACTTACATATATCTGGTACTATGTTGCTCCTATAATTTTAATAACAATACCACATACGTATTATCCAAAGATTTCGCTGTAACTATCAATTTAAGCTAATGGTAAGCAAAGCAGATTTAATACTTACTTTACAAAAATATGAATTGAACGATTTTATGTTCCAATGCAGGTTGACATGTTTGTGCACATACTCTTTAATAACTTTTTCAAAGAAACTTCCTGATAAATATATTTACAGATCAAAGAAAGAGTACGATCATTTTTTGTGTCAATTGTGCTTGTTGCATTATGAGTACTCCTTTTGTCAGAAAGGTAAGTTGTTGAATCATACTTCTTTTGTAACCTTGAAGCTTAAAAGAATTGGAACCGCCCTAGCCAGGGGTGTACAAAAGGTAATTCTGATTTTCTATGGCTTTGAATGTGACCATATAGGATGAAACTCCTATTAGACATAATTTTTTTTCAAAGGTTCCTTATAGTTGTAATCGCTGAAAAGGCTCAGGTTGTGTTCAAAACCCACGCATTTTGGATTTATTCAAACACTCAAAACTGCTTTAAGGTTGTGTTGATAGTTTATGCAGTTCTACTAAATGTGAGTATACACTATGTGGCTGCATAGTTTAAATACCTTTTTTATGGAGTTTCTGATGTTTTACCCGTTCCTATTGCAGCCTAAAAGACTAAATTTACATTAGCCAAATTCGTATATAGAAGTCACAACAACATGATATTCGAATGATACCTTTGAAGGGGTTGGCATATGTTGTCTGTAACCTGCGCCTAGACTCACTGGTTCTATCCCTCTCCAATGCATTCATCAGAGTTGGGCCGCTGGAAAAAGGAAATGGGCCGTAAGTAAAAACGAGCGTCGTGTTTGAGCGAATAATAAGAGTAGTATAATAAAACCTGATAGTCCATTTCAGTATTTCACTGTAGATACGACGAAGGCTATTGTAAAGTTCTTAGTTTAAGGTCTGGATTAGCGTGAGCGCACCTCTAATACTTTATTATGCAAGGATGCATTGATACTTAAGTAGTTAGTAATGATATCATTAAACCCGACGCCTTGAGCACCTGCTTTTGTATATGCTCATCCCGAGCTTGATGACGTACATATAGCTTATTGGCCCTGCAAAGTCACCAACGTCATTCATTACTTATAAGCTAAATCTCATGACGTATAGATTCTATAATGATCAAATCTATAGGCATATATCACACACGATGACCATAATGTGCACGTATTTGGGTTGTTTTATGTGTAGAGCATATTACTATCATTATTTTGCTTACTTATGAGCATATACGACCATGGAATAGCTCAACGCCCACTTTCTTTCCAGCTTATCAAGTTAAGATTTTGGACTCAAATACCGTATTAAGCTCATGTTTAAGCTGGAAAAGTGGCCTTATGAGTTTTTTTAAAGTTACTATAAAACACCGTTAAGCCCACAAAATAAGCTAATCCAAACACCCCCTTAATCTTACTTTTGGGCTTTGAGCATATTTAAATTTTGCGAGAACGACTGAAATTGAATGGGACATAAACATCTTTTAATGAGTTGCTTACCTAAAAATGTAAAGAAACCAAAAAGCATAAATTTTTATCAGTGGAAGCTCTTCTACTGCTGTTGCCAGAGCTTTTGTTTGTGTCATCTCAGATTGCCGCGTCTTGTTTGTGCTTGGATCTCTGCAAGTGAATTAATGTTTAGAGCTGCTAGTACTTGGATTCATTTAATATTAAAACTGATCGAACCAATGTTGTACATTAACATCATAGTTCCTACCGATGATAATGTTGGCAGAAACTATCATTTAAAATTGACAAATTTACCAAGAAAAACCAACCATGTTCCCCAAAATCTCTGAAATGCCACTTTTTTTCCTTCCATTGCATTTCGTAAATTAGAATTGTCCGGAAACACAAATAACCTCAAAATACCACTTTGACTAACATGCTTGTAACCTCTAAAATACCACTTTTTTCCCCAGAAATGCTTATTTTTAAAAATGTTAGTCAACTGAATATCCTTCCTAGAATCATCCGGAAACATAAATACCCTCAAAAGCGGTTAAAAACTTATAAAGGTCTACCTTTTCCAGAAATGCTTATTTTTAAAAATGTTAGTCAACTGAATATCCTTCCTAGAATCATCCGGAAACATAAATACCCTCAAAAGCGGTTAAAAACTTATAAAGGTCTACCTTTTCTGCCAATAAGGTAATGGTAATAAGGGTGTAAAAAGTGAGCTTCTAAGCTTTTTTCTAAAGTCAATTAACACCTTATGTTGGAATCAATTCAATGCTAATTTTGGATTATGAAACCAATGGTTTTTTTTGTTATATAGGAACATTGTTTTTGATAATCTCATAAGGTGCCATAAGCTATGATCGATTCCTAAATCCGCTACTTAAACACCTACTATGTAATATAAAAATGTAAAGTAACGCATGCTAGAAAAAACAAACCAACATACGCATAAACAACCTATATCATCATTAAAAACCTGAAGTTACACTTGTGAATGTGTTGACCTGCTAAACCAAGACCATCCCACATCTGCCATCCTTTATCACTCGTCTTGCCTTGATCTTCCACCTGTAAATCGTCACTGAATAATATTTATTGTGGTTCGAGACGGTCGTTGAGCCTGATCGACTCGACTATTTTCGTTTCACCCGGGCTCAGAAGCAATGCAGGTCAACTAAATGGAAGCACCACCTGAAACAAAACATTAAAAAAAGATACATCAGTTTGCGAGGACATACTTAATTTTAAGCCATAACCTATAACGGACCACAACTACTTTAATTTTAGAAATTGCAAATTCAGCATGATCATCTTTAGGTAAGGACATTCCCAAAGCACCGGCAAGATTGAGCACTATTTTGTTCAATTAAAACATAACTTCCCAAAACCACTTATCCGTGCAATATAACTTTCACTACTGATGATATAAGGCTAAAAATTTTCCATGACATTCATCAAGTTTAGCGCAACAATAAATTTGATCAAATTTCTTCCATCAGACAAACCTACTAAAATCCAGGATCCGTAATCCATATTTAACCATTGATAACAGAACTAATTAAACAATGTGCGGTAGTAGTCTTAATTCAAAAGCAAATCAAATCAAAACTAAACCTTTATAGTAAAGTGAACTTTGCAACCCGTACACAAATTTCGAAACTAATTGGATAGTATATGATCACGGTAAGGTGAACACGATAAGCTATTTCCAGTATCCCAATTAAAGCTTCCTACAACACATATAACACAGTTATAAAAAGCACTATTTGTTTTCAATTGACAATTTTGAAAGCTCAACCCCAAACACCCTTTAATCACATCTAAATAAGCAGCTAATTAGTAAGTAAGATAAACATACAATGATACGACCTTCTATACGCAAATCCTTATGTTCAAAGAGCCATATCTGAACCCTAGCTTTCTGTAATAACCACAATAAAAGACATAAATAACCAAAATCATCTAAACAATAACTGATGGAAAGGGTATGTAAATAAACTTACACTCTAAAGGAACCTAAAGATGATATTCTGAAAAGATAAAAAAAAAATTGAAATTAGTAATTAAAAAGATAGAAAATTAGGTTAAAAAAAAGTTAGGGATTAAGGATGGAAACGTACGATGGGTTGGATGTGGGTGATACAATGTTAATGTCTGGAAGAAGGATAAAATGATAATGGGTTTATTTTAGACACGTGTGATCTGTGAAGGAGACACCTGTTCAACACCCAAAGACAGAGACGAATGGATCGGGTTTTTAATAAAAAAAATTGGGTTGGATCCGGGCCATAAATGCATTTATGATACGTTGGGATGACAATCTTTATGTTTAACTATATAGTATAATCAATCTTCCAAGAAAATATTGGGTAAACATAATTAAGGTTAAGGGTGAATCATTTTATAAAGATGATTGTGCACATTTTTATGGTTGAATAAATAAAACAAGTAGTCTAAAATTCATAATCTCTGCGTCATAAGTCACTATTTAGCATTAGTCCATGTTGGTTAACTAACTCAATGACTAGTGTGTGGCAATTAAAAAAATAAACAAATGTTGTTGGCATGGTGAACATATTGTTAATATCAATTATATCGGCGTATTCGAAGATTGTTGTTTTAGTAGACTATTAACTCGATATTTGGTTTATTTTATCTTAGACTTTAAGTTAGAGAGCGACTTGCAACATCTTTGATTATAAAGATATTTAGCATCATTCAAAATACATACTACTATATAAACTCATGATATTCGTGACCATAAATCAAACACTTGATGACTCCTATCCATATGGAACGCATAACATCGATAATTAACGGATTTTTTGTTCGTTTCAAATTATGCAATTGTCTTTATATGTCATTTTACATATTATATTTTTGGTTTTGCTAACCACAACTTTATGGGTTGTGTTTAAGCCTTATCTTTTGTGCAAAATTGCATTTACTGAACTCATTGTTTCCATGTTAATGCCTATTTAATTATTGTAATTATAGAAAGTGTTGTTAAACATGAAATATTTGTTGTTAATTAAATGTTGATTTTTTAATCATGGAAAGCTTAAACACAACCCATAGAGTTGTGGTTAGCAAAACCCTTATATTTTTTTGCTACAGTCATTTTATCAAACACTTATGTTGAAAAAAAAAAACTTCTAACACATGTTAACAGCTTTGCAATTTACAGCTTATAGTTATTTTTGCCATTATTGTTTTAATCTGACCCGTTGTAGTATTTTGTATGATCGTATCATAATAATTAAAATCGTTTATTTCTATTATACATGCAAAAGCATTTCAAGCAACCTTTCTGTATGGCATCATTGTTAGGTGTTACCACTCATTCTTGTCTCCTTATCTCTTAAAACTATTGGTGTTTCTTTTTTTTTTATTCTCACTTAATTAGTGGGCCTAACCCTTAATACATTTTAATTGGAAGATTCATTAAAACTAAAGTCTCCCCAATAAGTGACTAGGTATGACCCTCATATATTACCACTTAATTTAGTAAACACCCTCGGTCTCCTTGTCTCTCAAATCTAATTGGTGGAAAGACCAAAATAAAGATAAAGAAAAGTTTGAAGAATAAATTTGGAAATTTATTATGTTTTAAAAAGTGATAAGAGTGTATGGTGCAACTTGTCAGAGGGGAAAAGTTAGAAAAATAAATTCTTAAGAATGAAGTTGGAATTTATTATGTTTTAAGAAGTGATAAGAGTGGTGGTGCAACTTGTTAGGTTGGATGGAGTAAGAAACACCCACTCACCTTACATCTCAGCGCCACGTCAGCTTTCTCTCTCCAACTTTACCACTCACCTTTCAACCGTAATAACAACTCAACTTTCAACTAAACTCGCATTTCATTAAAATACCCACTTTATATAAAATATATCACACTATATACTCACACACACTCACAAACCAACTAAATTAAATTAAAAAAAAAATAGGTCCACTTTGTTAACACTCACCACCGGTGAGTGGCTCACCTTTGAAGACCCAAGTCACGCGCGACTTTAGGTAGCCGGAATAAGGAATGAATGGTGAGTGGGTGTGTGAACGGTGAGTTTCACCCTTACTCCGCACAGCCTTAGAGGGAAGTTCTAGGTAATTTTTAATACCTATAACGACATCGTATTGGCCGGATCGTTTGTTGTAGGCGCGTAATAGGTACACGTCATGCTGATAATGAGTAGGTTTGTGCGTAATTTTTTTATTTCTTTTTAGTTTTATAGTGTAAACAAGCAAAAGAATCCGCGCGTTGCGGCGGGACTAATTTTTTCTCGAATAATTTTTTTTTACGTTTCGGGGGTTTTTTTTTTTGGCGATGCGTTATGGCGGGGCTAATTTTTAATATTTTCTTTTTTTGTATGATTCGGGGAAAAAAATTTGCGTTGGGACGGGCTAATTTTTTCCCGAATATTTTCTTTTTTTGGGACGGCTTTGTAAATTTTTTTACGAGAATTTTGTGTAAGAAAATCGTAAATAGTTAAAAGGTGAGAGTCCGTTTTGTATTTTTTTTTACTTTGGGCCAGATTTTAGGCTATTTTTGGGGGATTTTTTTGGCTAATTTTTTCCCGGATATTTCCTTCTTTTGTACGATTCGGGAATTTTTTTTTTTGTTGGGACGGGTTAATTTTTTCCCCAATATTTTCTTTTTTTGGGACGGTTCGATATCTTTTTTTTTTGCCAGATTTTGGGCCACATTTTATGCGAATTTTAGGCTAGTTTGTCGACAAATGTGTATATTAGTAATATTTTTTTATATGGCTTATGTGTTGGGCCTCATGTTTAAAGTGTTTTTTTTCTATATGGGTTTTTTTTAATATAATGGGTTGTACGTTTGTGACCATATCGATTATTTTTAAGTTATTAGGTATCGAAGATGTTTCCGCGTGTATTTTTTTTATCTGAATAAATCGGAACTTTTGTAATATTTTTTTTCCTCCTACTTTGTGCATACAAATTTAAAAAAAAACCCAAAATCGGGTTGGACCAAAATGGGAGCCCGATACTGTAGCACTGTGGCCCATTGTCAAAACGACAGTGGATTTGTCCACAAATGTGTTATATGTTAATGGAGATTTTCCGTTATGTGTTATTAAAATGTTATTGTGATGGATATTTTTTTGGTTTTAGGTTAT
>BQNB010157579.1:0-15135 GCA_026074375.1 Tanacetum coccineum | reverse complement strand
TCATTAGAAAAATGGTCACAATCTCTAGGATCAGTCAAGGCAAATATAATATCATCAACATATATTTGAACATGAAGAGTGTAGGATCGTTTAATTCATAACACTGGTGATGATTCTAGTGATTGGGCTAGTTTCTAAAGAGAGAAACACATGAGAGGGATTTTCTAGAGAGAGAAAATGTGTTTAATAAGAAAAGTGAAAATGACTAGCTTGCCTCTTCCAAAGTTGGAAGAGGAATATATATAGTTCTTACAATATATCGGGTATTAGTACCCAGATAATTACCGAAAGTCATATGTTAAACTAATAACTACGAGCTATAAATATACAGTTAAATACACTGGGTGACCGAGTCTTTTTCTAACATCTAACAACTTAAGTTGAACATTGTCCCCAATGTTCTCTAGAAGTACCCGTAAAAACAAATAAAGGGTAAAGAAAACAAGGAAAAGAAACTAGTACTCCTCTGGTTTGCTCAATAATGGAGAAGAAACATGCAATAACTGGTTAAATCGTCCTCCAAAAATCATCCAATGAAACTTCCTAAGAACTTCCAAGCTTCTTCTCATCAAATATAACCTGTAATCAAAGACAAAGACAATTACACCAAGCGTAAAATGTGCGATAAACCAATATACAATATGAATTTAAGGTTCGACTCGATAGACAGGATGAGAGAATTGTTAAACGTTTTTTACAGGTTTATAACAGAAGTATACATATATTAAACGTTATGAAAGTTTTATTTTCAAAAATATTTAAAATTTTAAGTTTTCTGGACCTGGGCGTATGACTCCGTCAGCGTTGTTGTGACCCCGTCACAGGTGTCATGGTGATGGCGTCGTATGTTAATCGTGACGCCGTCTCTACAGTCTATGAAATCGAAATTTTTGTTTTTGATGAAAAATTTCCTGCATTTGATTCCATAAGTTGATTCATGTACAAATAGCTGCATAAAACCTGAGATTTAACAATTCAATCATATGACGCGAATTAATCTAAACAATCCATTTAACATGTTTAAATCTGGATCAAAAACCGGATAAATTACCCTACACTTCTTATTTGCAAAATACATTTGATTGAAATTAAGACGAGGTTAAAGACAATACAAAGCATGATTACAAGATAGTTCAAACATTGTAAAACAAATAATAAAGAATTAAAACACACATGACACTCTTAATTGCAGGAAAAGTAAATTGGGTTGCCTCCCAAGAAGCGCTTTTCTTTATTAATGAGTCTTGTAGCTAGACTCGAAGTCACACGTTCTTACGTGACTTTTCCTTCATCATCCATTCCCCCTTCTACTTTAACAGGAGCGGGTTGTTTATTTTTGAAGTTGTTGCTCCTCTATTGGTTGAACTTCATCTCCTTCTCAAAGTGGAGTTTTATTCTTTCTTCCCATTCTAGCACTAACCTATTTACAGTCATGACAGGGGCTATAGGTTCTATGTTGTTCTTAACTCCTTTGTCGGTTATACAGGAGGAATCAAATATCCTATGGAAACTTACCTTACTCTTTCCTGACATTAGAGTTATGGTACCTGTATCAAACTTAATTGTAGCCTTGGTTGTTGTGAGGAATGGTGTTCCTAAGATGAAGGGCCTATTTTCGTTTTCTTTGATATCCAAAATCACAAAGTGTTGGGATTAAAAGGCTTCATGATGATCTTGAAGTTACTACTGCTAAGGTTTATGTTAATGCTGCAAAGCAAAACTTAGTGCTGTTCAATAATCTTAATGAAAAATATGCTAAGTAGTTAGTACTGCTAGTTCATAGTTACTACTGCTAGTGTAACTTAGTACTGCTAGTATATATTAGTACTGCTAGTTACTACTGCTAGTATATGTTAGTACTACTAGTGTAAAGTAAGTACTGGTAGTCAAGATTAAAGAAAATATTCTAAGTAGTTACTACTGCTTGTACACAGTTAATGCTGCTGGTGTATAAGTTACTACTGCTTGTTAAGAGTTAATGCTGATGGTACAAAGTTACAACTGCTGAAAGTTACAACCGCTAAAAGATTACAACTGCTGAAAGATAAAGATTTCTTAAAGATCAAGATTATTTATGAGATAAGGATTATTATTTATAGAATAGATCTTTAAGAATAATCTAAGTTTTAGTAATATATTGTAAATCAACTATGACTCCTTGGTGTATAAAAGGAGTACCTAGGGCATAGAGTTTAATATCCAGAAATCTAGAAATCTTTTGTTTATGTATCTTAGTCGTATAATTCATAGCTTTAAGGTTTTGTAACCCTAATACTAGGAGAGTGTTCGTATTATTTGTAATAATAATATTGGAGCTTTTATTGTAGAATTATATTGTTTTGTGTTACTGTTTCATTGAAGAATTCTTCTTATATTAAAGATTAGATTCCGCATAATCTTTAGTATTATCAAATAAAGTTTCTTAAACTAAGTTGTGTTAGATTTATCTAGCATAACTAAACCTTAAACAAGCTTAAGGAATTCCTTAAACAATCCAGATCTATGGGTCGGCCGGCCGATGAGCATAGGAAATCTATACTCGAGCGTTCAACTGGGCCCCTGACAGGATAGGTGAGGAATCACTCTTGGTCTTTTTTATTAGGGCCTACAAATTTTCTGAGCCAACTAACATCCCTTTCCGCTGCACATTTATCGAACAAAGAATACGACTATAGGATTGAATTCACTTTCCATGGTGAACTGGTCTTCCCATACCTTCTGCATGTCTCATATGTGCGGAACCATGTCTTTTTTGGTTCTAGACCCCCCCTCGAATACATAGGGTAGGTAGGACTGGGTGAGAAAGGGTTCCCTGTTGCCAATAAACGTTCCTCGGCCTTCGATTCCCTGTACTCATAAAGGGTCTTACGGTCGGTACTAACTAAAGAAAAAGAGTCTTCTTTCTAAGAGTAGGCGTGAAGAGCTTTTTACGGGGAAACTTGAAAGTACAGTTTAGGGGGAGACGGGCGTCGACCCAACAGACTATAACAGTTCAGATGAACAATCACTCACTTTTGACAGTTATACGATTCCAGAAGATGATCTAGAATTGGGTCAATTACGTTTATTAGAAGTGGACAATCGAGTGGTTGTACCAGCCAATAGTCATGTATGTATTATTGTAACATCTGCTGATGTACTTCATAGTTGGGTTGTACCTTCCTTAGGTGTCAAATGTGATGCTGTACCTGGTCGTTTAAATCAAATCTCTATTTCGGTACAACGAGAAAGAGTTTACTATGGTCAGTGCAGTGAGATTTGTGGAACTAATCATGCCTTTATGCGTGCGCCCGGAAAGATAGGTCGACTACTGAGCCTACTCTGGCTCAGCCGCACCACCCTGGGTGCGAGCCACCCGAGAAGCAAGCTATTACAGCGAGCGGCTAGAGCAATATGGAGCCGAGGAGCAAGGCAGTAGATAAGATAGAAGAAGGGGTCAGGCTCCCGATGGAGCAGAGGATACGGTTAGGATAACAAACTTGAAACGCGGAGCCCGAGCATCCGACGAGCGAGTGGTTAGTGGCCAATAATGCCCTAGTTGATGGCATTCCTCTCTGCGGCTGGCACTCAAGGAACCACGAGGCACTCCATATAGAGCAAACAAGTCTTAGGGATGAGACGCCCGCGCAAGGACCTCAATTCTTATTAGGAGGTCGAACCAAGGACCTATGGAATTCGGGGCTAGCCCATCCCCATGGGCAACGCAATAGTGTCATGAGGGAGGAGTTTAGAGGCCTTATAGTAGCACGAACTTCTTTTTCTTTCTAGGTCATGCAAAGGGGGCCAGTACAAGATTGTATTGTTCCTCTACAAAGACAACCGACGCTCTCAACGACTAGGCGCCACTCTCTTTCTGAGTTATTCCAGCTTCTTCATGATTTCGTGTCGCGGTGAACAAACAAAACAAAAAAGAGGGCCATCTCAGCGGAAGGAGAAGGACCTGCAATGGCAGAGACTACTGACCATATTCTTATTCCTAGCCGTCTTTTATAAGTCTGGAAAGCCTCCTCAGAGGGATCCTCAAAATAGAATAGAGAAGGGCGGGCAGGGCTCCCGCAAGAGCCTCCCCCTCTTCCCGGTCAAGATAGATGGGAAGGAGCCCTATCAAGGCCATAAACAGTCTCTTTATTTATGTATGTACACCTTTGTTTCAGGGTGGGGCCGCCCTTCCTCCTGCTAATCCGGCCATTTCCGAACCTGTCTTTCTCATCCCATTAACACATTAATAAGCACAAATAAGCAACTAGTAAGATGAAATTAACCAAATGCAATATTTAAGCTAAATAACTTGAATTTTAAAGGGAATTTACCTCTGCATTAGCTAAACAAAGGCAACTAAGCTCAAAAGCTGTCTACAAGCTCTGGCTTATTGTAAATAAGCCATTAAAAGTCCATATGAGCTCTTCCATTTTAAGATCATCTTCCTTAAGTCCAAATTCCATTAAGCAAAGGTATTACAGCTGATTTTAAGGTTATAGTAGATTAGGTACTTATTAAAACTCAAATCCAAGCTTATAGACTTGGATGAGCTAGAATGAGATTATTATGAGCTTATGAAACAGTAGCATACACATTTGATAGTATTAAGAGCTTATAAGTGAAAAACAGATTATAAAAACTAAATGATGATTTTATTAATACTTAAAACGGATTACAATGCTTTGGAAATTGAAAGTTACAAAAGTTTAAAGAGAGAAACTACATTTAAAACTGAAAATTACATAAGCTATTGAAAACTAAAAGTTTTTAGGAAAAAGGAAGTTTATCATGTGAGAGTGAAGGAATCTTTTTATAGCTGCCAGGAGAAGCTTCTAGGTGTCAAGTCCTTCACATGCTCCTTTGAATCCTGTTCCTCCATTTCTTCCAATGATTGGATCTCAATTGGGGTCCGTTAGATTAAATCTTAGCTCACACGGATTGCCAGCGTGGCAATCCGTGATGTGACACTCNCTAATGTACTGGTGTAACATAAAAATATTCAAATTTGTGAAATCCAGCATAATATCTGTGGCTACACCTAGTGTCTCATTAGCTTCGTTCATGAACTTGCGGAATTGTTATTATTCTTTTTAGCACAGGTAAAAAAATGAACAAATAGATGGGGAGTTGCATACAATGTCTCTTCTCGGTCTTTTTCTTTTATAAAGATGGGTTTGGGGCAGGAAAATTATGGGGCACACAACTGTTATTATTCTATTTGGCAGGTAACATCAACAAAAAAAGGCCAAATAGATGGAAATGCGTACGAGCTATGTTACTAGCAGTAACTAGGCTACCCTTAATGGGCACACAGCTGGTGGCGGTGTCGGGATGGCTGCAAGGAAAGGAAAATGTTGTATTAGTACAAAATATATAAATATAAACTTACTTGCTGGTTCCCATGAAAGTTAAACAAAAAGACCACCCTTATGAGTTTGCTATTATAGATCGAGTTTATAAAATATGAATATCAAGGCATGGAACATACTATTCCCAGTCAGATGGCAGATGGCCAGTGTGTTTGTAGAAGTCAGCAAGACTGCCAATCCGCTTCTTAGCAAGCTCTAATTGTTTTAACACCTTGTCGCTGGTGTGAGTCTTTAGCTTCTGCTCGGCCTCAAGAGCTTGGTTAATGCAAATGTATAACGTTTCTGGAATTTTAAGCTCTGTGGAAACAATAACAAAGACCCAAGTTAACCAATGAAGTTGCGAACTTGTTGTTTCATAGCATCAAGATGAAAATGGCTATAAGAAGAGAAATGCATACTTGGTGCTATCATAGGGGCCTTGCTTCGAGTTACCCTATCAATCTTCTGATAATCACTTTGGGATGATGCAGAACCTTTCTTGGCAAGCTTGTAGGCCTGAATGAAAGGGCAAATAGAGTAACAATTAATCTCTGATAGATAACACAGAAACTAAACGTCTAAATCTGAATAATAATGTGCCCATACTCGCATAATAATCATATAACGTTGAAAATAAAAATCTGGGTTTCGTATAATAGAGTAGCCGGCCTTGATGAAAACCCCCAAGAGTTGGGTGGTCGATCTCGAGACTCGGTCAGTCATATCTAAGAATGGCGTCACTGGTCTAATTAATTATAGAATCATACTGATAGGGTATGAAGACTACCAAGTATATAAGAATAACTGGGTTTAAACATTGAAGTAATCAACTTACATAACCTTAAAAGATTTAGCACAGCTCTAACAGAAAGAAAAAAAACATATCATTTGTTTGCAACCAAAATTATATGCTAAGAAAACAGTATTAAAAAAAAACAAATAAGATATTAATCTTACAGCTTCCCAAGCCAACGATGAACGGGAACGAGTTTGCATAATACTGTTAACCGAAAAAAAAAATCAGTATCAATCAAAGAAGTAGACGAATTGAAATTTGATTCAAAAATAGGGATAGAAAGTAGGTACCAGCTATCCTTGCTTGGAGTTACCCTGTCAATCTTCTGATAATCACTTTGGGATGACGCAGAACGTTCCTCGGCAACCTTGTCGGCCTAAATGAAAGGGCAAATAAAGTAACAATTGAACTCTTAAAGATTCTGACAGATAACTCTTAAAGATTCTGACAGATGACCAAAATTATATGCTAAGAAAACAGTATAAAAATATGTTTGTGGCACAAACATGCATATGTGTGTGCAAGTTCCTAATGGATGTAGGTGTGTATAGACGAAGGGAAAAAAAGAGAGATGAACATACATACTTTTTTTAATTTTAAATTCAGCCGCACTGCCTTCGCCCATTCAACGACCAATGGAGCAATGTCGATATGCGGGTTCCCTGAAAGAGAAAAGCTACCAAGTTACCATCTATGTGCTAACTCACATGTGCAAATACTCTAGTGTAGAAAACTAGAAATAAATACAGAGACACACAGAAATGCACCAAAATGACATAACCACTTTATCATTCATTAGGAACTTGCATCTACGATCAACAATTGAAATATTCAGAATTATATTTGTTCTAGCAACAAGACTAGTCATATTTGTAGTAAAGAATCCTAATGAACTGGTGTAACATAAAAAATATTCAGATTTGTGAAATTATAAAACCAGCAAAATATCTTTGTGTGGCTACACCTAGTGTCGCATTAGCTTCGTTCATGAACTTGCTGAATTGTTATTATTCTTTTTAGCACAGGTAAAAAAAAATGAACAAATTGTTATTATTCTTTTTTGCATACAATGTCTCTTCTCAGTCATTTTTCTTTTCTAGAGTTGGGTTTGGAGCAGGAGAGTAACGGGGCAGACAACTGTTATTATTCTATTTGGCAGGTAACATCAACAAAAAAAAGGCCAGATAGATGGAAATGCGTACGAGGTATGTTCTTAGGCTTTTTCTTACCAAAAACTAGGGGACTCTTATTGGGCACACAGCTGCTGGCAGTGTCAGGATGGCTGAAAGGAAAGGGAAGTGCTGTATTAGTACAAAATATATAAACATAAACTTAGTCGTTTGTTCGCATGAAAAAAACCACCCTTATGAGTTTGCTTTTATAGAGTTAACAAAATATGAATATCAAGGCATGGAACATACTATTCCCAGTCAGATGGCAGACGGCCAGTGTCTTTGTAGATCTCAGCAAGACTGCCAATATGCCTCTTAAAAATACTCAATGTTTTTAACAAAGCCTCGTCGTTGGGGAGTCTCTCTAGCTCCCGCTCGGCCTTAAGAGCTGCGTTAATGCAAACGTATAACGTTTGTGGAATTTCAAGCTCTGTGGAAACAATAACAAAGACCTAAGTTAACCAATGAAGTTGTGAACTTGTTGTTTTATAGCATCAAGATGAAAATGGCTAAAAGAGGGAGAAATGCATACTTGGTGCCATCATAGGGGCCTTGCTTCGAGTTACCGTATCAATCTTCTGATAATCACTTTGGGATGATGCAGAACCTTTCTTGGCAAGCTTGTCGGCCTAAATGAAAGGGCAAATAACACAGAAATTAAACCTGAGGAATAATGTGTCATATAACGTTAAAGATAAAAATTTGGGTTTCGTATAATAGAGTAGCCGGCCTTGATGAAAACCCCCAAGAGTTAATTATATCTAAGAATGACGTCACTGGTCTAATTAATTATAGTTTCATACTGATAGGGTATGAAGACTAGTAAATATAAAAGAATAACCGGGTTTAAACATTATTTAGTTTGGAGTAATGAACTTCAATTCAAACAAAAATCAAGAGTTGGTCCGCACTATTTCTTGTTCGATCATGGGTTATATTCTTTTTTGAAGGGGAAATAAGAAGAAATTTACATAACCTTAAAAGATTTAGCACAGATCTAACAGAAAAACACACAACAACCAAAATTATATGCTAAGAAAAAGAAAAAACAAATAAGATATTAATCTTACATCTTCCTTAGCCAATGATGAACGAGTACGAGAACGAGTTTGCATCATATACTGTTAACAAAAAAAAATCAGTATCAATCAAAGAAGAAGACGAATTGAAATTTGATTCAAAAATTGGGTATGTTAGTGTTGGGCTTTTTTTCCCGTCTTTTTGGCCCGTGTTTTATGGCCCGTTAATCATATTGTATATTTTGGATTCTGGAAGTATCTTTACTGCCTCACCGCCTTTCTCAATCAAATGAACAAACACACAGCAGATAAACCATTAAACCAACAAGATTCAAAAACGGGTTCGTGTTCTTTTCGTGTTGGTAGTGCTCTCATGTTGATTGTTGTACTGTTTTTGTAAATTAGGTGATGTTTTCGTTTGTATTGGAAGGATCACGCACGCCTAAGTTGCTCCAAATTGAAGGAAAAAATTTATCTTATGAAGATGAAGATCCTAAAAATTTATCTTATGTTATTTTATATCTATCACATTTGCTATTGGACAACATGTTTTGTTGACTATCTTTAGTCATTGCTAATCCTTACTCCAGTATGTTGTACAAAATAGTAGGTTAGTGTTCCAATCACAATTTTTGGTGTTCCGTTTTAAGCTTTTTATTTATGAAAAAGAAACAAACAAAGTTGTTGATAAGTTGTGATTTACTTGGTGATGGTCCCTTTTTAAGTTTGTATGGCAAGTTAAATTTTTAATTTGTGACTTTGACATCTGATGATATATGAGTTCTTTTCCTTTCGTGTTGTGTTGGTGATGATGGTAATGCTTTTGTTAGTTATAGTTCTCGATAGGTAGCGATGCTTAGATAATATTTGTTGTCCAAACCATGGTTGTTAAGATCCCGATCCTGATCTTAGGATCTTACGATTTTACGACACTGCAAAGCAAAAACGATCCAGATCCTACGTAGGATCTTTGCTTGCTTAGGATCTTATAGGATCCCGATCTTGACCATAGGATCTTAAGATCTACTACGATCCGATCTTACTTTTCTCGAACCACGAACTAAAATCTACGAATTTATGGGTTGTGTTTCCTAGATATTAAAAAAACAACAAGTTAATCTTCTTAAACATTTTATAATTATAATTTATGACAACATTCCTATGAAACATTTATATAATTTTGTGTTTATGATATATAATAATTTGTAGATTTAAAAATAATAAGAAAGACTATTTTTTATGATATATGAGTTCTTTTCCTTTCGTGCTGTGTTGGTGATGATGGTAATGCTTTTGTTAGTTATAGTTCTTGATAGGTGGCGATGCTTAGATAATATTTGTTGTCCAAACATTTAACTTATTAGGTAGGGACAAGATGGATTGTCTTGACGTACCAACAATTTTTTTTTACAAGATCATTTGGTCCGTTATCAATAGTATATATCCCTAACTATAAGTAAAAAAGGCCTTCAAGTGGACATTTTCTTATTCTACAATATTATATGAATTCTTTCTTTAAACGCTAAATTATTTAATCATGTTGTATCTTCAATATCATTTGAGACTTTTTTTTATGTTTTTGTAAATAGGATATTCGAGATTTGTGATTTTCAGGATCTTTAAGTTTAGGCATACCAGGTTTAAAAATTCAGTCTATATTATTAGTGCTTATTTTGTTTTGACTAAATTTTATAGTATGGTAAAGAGATGATCACTATATGACCATTATGCAAAGTATTATGATTTTTTAATAAAATTCTCATCCTTTAGTACGTATACCCATTCAGACTCCGTAGGAAATATGAGAGCTCAACACTTTTTGTTTGCCCATTTGCAGCAAACAAGCACATCCGACATGTTACATGTGGCTGGGTAAAGAATGTTTCCAATGAGTATTGGCCAAAAGCCGGTCGCTTAAATTCAGACACCTATTTGCTCCAAACGGATACGCTGCAATTATTGCTATTGGTATGTGCAATTATTGAAAAAATTTGTTACAGCTTTTTGAATATGACACGATGCTATTATTAATATCTTTAAAAATGTGGTGTAGACGGTGTTGCCCCAACAACAAAAATTAACTTGCATCATTGTAGGCGCTTTAGAGCAGCCAGATATGCAGCATCAATGAACAACGCGTGCTGCAAATAATTAAGACAGATTATGCCTATATTCAGGTAACATAAGTAGTTAGCATAACAAATCACTTTGACATTCGTTTGTTTTTATAATGACCGTGTATTATGTTCTTGAGTAGAGACTATAATATTTGTTAATTTACTTTAAATATATTATTTAATCATGTTTCCATCTTTATATTGGGTGTGCAGAGGTTGGCATATGGGGCTAAAGCAGAGCGATATCCATTGAGGTAATACGCCAAGGTTCCAGTATTACTTATTCATATCCGACCTGAAAAGCCTGTGACCAACCACTTATTTTGATTTGCTTTAAAAATATTTACCCTTTGTTATGCTTTGGAAAATACTAAATAAAGACCTGTTTTGACTTGCTTGGTATGTCTTTTGGCATGTTACTTCTTTGGAGACCTTTGAGCATCGACCTCCTGTCCATTGCTCCATCATTTTTCTCCACTTGTATGACATTTTTCACCTTTTTGCTCCGTCATGCCATGGTTACGACCAGGTCAAAGAACAGATGAGCGAAATTTATGGCATAATTATAAAGCGCGAAATACACACCAGCGGTCGTTGAAGCGTAACCTCTGAACCAATATGATTTTCACCTCTCCGATTATTAATCTTGATATATACGACCATCGGACTTCGCTTAACCGCCCTACTCTGCCGGATGCTTTCAGAAAATGATGAAGTTTATAAAAATTGCTGAAATATGTTCATTGCATCTCAACCTTCGGAAATAAGCGTGTATCAATCCTTCATCAATGAACGTCTTTAACCTGCTTGTGACTAACTCATTTCGTTCATGTGGAAGTTTACACCTCCGGTTAATATTACCTTTTACCCCTAAGAGTCTCAAATCGAAGACATTATATAATCACCTTAACATATCATCAACCAAGCCATATGATGATGTATAGTAGGCATACCAAGCCTCCGGGCTTGGGTCACACTATCACTTGGGCTTCTGGGCTCAACTTAGCAGTCATGGGCCGAAACTAAACTCAATCCTGCATTGGTCACGACCCGGACATAGCAAAAACGGACGCGGACCTAACTATAAGATACTTCCGTCCACGGAAAGCACACGCGTTCGTATACATGGTTATTACGGAACCTTGCCCGACAAGGGACCCACTCTGGCCACTAACTAAACAAACGAAATATTAGGAAACCCTAATATTTCGTTCGCTTATAAAAAGGGACCTTCTGACACAATGAACAGTATGATTTTCTCACTCTACATACACATACTTTCTCTCTCTACATGTTTACTTACTCTCACGCCGGAGTCTAACCGTGGGGTCCGTCCCCACGGTAAGGCTAACGGTTTATTTGATTGTGCAGGAAATCATCACTTCTCTTGCTCTAGTACAAGATTTAACGCTCAAATCATTCGGGAACTCGACCCGACGTATAATTTGAGTCCTATTCTAACCCCTACTCCAATTTTGTACTAACAAGTGGCGCCATCCGTGGGACCCGAACGTAACCACGTTTTCTAAAATACTCATCATGAGCACTCACGAACACACCCCAACCGTTCCCACGTCCGCCGTGCGGAACACTGGGGGAAGAAGTGGCCCACAACGTCTCGAAGAGCCTACGCCTGACGAGGTCCTAAGAGAATTGTGCGACAAAAACTACCACCAACTCTTGCCACTCATTGCCGAAAAGATGCAAAAAGAAAAAGAGCAGCAAGATAAGCTTAATGCGGTAAAGGCACGCCTACTCTACGGCAACGAGACCGGAAAAAATCAAAGAAATCATGAAGAGTCGCATTACTCCGAATCCAAGACGCCAACTGCCAGAACAGAGCCAAAAAGGAGGCATGAAAATAGGCGTTCCCGAAGCCCGACACCGGTTGCCAGTGTCTTCAAAAGACTCAAACAAAACAGACCTCCTTCACCTAGGCCCAGGCCGCGGAAGGAGGGTGGTGTGTTCAATAGGCTAGGAGGAAAAGAACGAAGTGCATCTGCACGATCTGACGGCCGCCACCAGAGTTCCCACGAAAAGGAAATCGAGGTGCAACCAAGAGAGCATCATCATAGGGGCACGTCGTCCCGGGAAACTGGCGGATATTCGGAGAGTGAAGACAGTGAGGGAGGTCACTGGAAGTCCAGATCAAGAAGACACAGGTCAAACACCCACGAAGATGATCTCTCTCAGCCTTGGACATGTGAGGAAAGAAACCCTTTCACACCTCGTATCCGGCATTTCAATTTCCCAAGGACAAGGATGCCCAGCCACGTCAAGACATATGATGGAAGCGGGGATCCGAAAGATCATTTAAAGCTATTCCAGGCCGCGGCAAAGACAGAGAGGTGGGCAATGCCAACATGGTGTCACATGTTCAACTCAACGCTCACTGAAAACTCTAGAGTTTGGTTTGAAAAACTCCCAAGGGAATCCATTGACAGCTATGAAGATTTGAGAACAGCATTCAGGGAAAATTATCTCCAACAAACAAAACACATCAAGGATCCGGTGGAGATACATCATATCAAGCAAAGAGATGGAGAATCCACGGAGGACTTTATGGAAAGATACAAAGCAGAAATCCTGGATGTGGAAGGAGCGCCGAAATGCATGAAGATCTCCGGATTCATGCACGGTATAACCCACCCTGAGCTGATCAAGCGTTTATACGAGAAAATTCGGAGGTCAATGGATGAAATGTACAGGGTGACTACGTCTTTTCTGCAAGGGGAAGTTGCCGCATTCAGTCATAGTCGGAAAAAAGCACCCGCGCCGTGGAAACAGCCAGAAGGAGGAAATAAGCCAAATTTTAAGAAGGATTTTAAAAATAAACAAAGATCGGATCAGAAGCCAGATAGGTTTTCACTCCTTACGAAAACCCTAAAAGAAATTTTTGCTTTAGAAAACGGAAAATTCAAGGCTCCACCACCAATGGTAACTCCTGCGGAAAAAAGGGATCCGAACAAATACTGTGAATTCCACGCGGATACGGGGCATAGCACGGACGAATGCATGCAGCTGAGGAAGCAGATAGATGAGATGATCAAGTCAGGCAAATTGTCGTAATTCATCAAATAATTAAAGCAGAGCGACAAGCCAAAGGCACTAAAGAAGGGGGAAACGACCGGAAAAGACAAGCCCCTAGCCATCTTGATGATTCAACCATGGGAGAGGGTAGCCAAACAAAGGGTCACCCAGAGTTTCTCTCTGGAGACAATAATCTCTTTTCCGTCTTTAGGAGAGGAAGACAGAACGGAAGGACCAATGATCATCGAAGCTGAAATAGGAGGGCACTTCGTACACCGGATATACGTGGACGGAGGAGTGTCCTTAGAAGTTTTATACGAACATTGCTTCATCAGGCTCCGGCCAAAAATAAGAAGCCAGATGATCCCAGCTACCACATCACGCATAGGATTCAGTGGAGAAATCATTTAGCCGATGGGCCAGATATCCCTACTAGTAAAGATAGGTGACGAAGAGCATTCCACTTCCGCATGGATGAACTTTATGGTTATCAGGTCACCATCTCAACACAATGGAATAATAGGCAGAACGAGTATAAGAAAGATTCGTGCCGTACCATCCACGGCACACAGAATGTTAAAATTCTCAGTAAAATGGAGGAACGGTAACGATACGGAGCAGCAAATTCATCCAGATAGAATGTGTGATGATCTTCGGACCTAGCACACAACACCCCGTGACCAGTCAGGTGTTGGAGGAGAAGATAAAAGTGGCCATTCATCCTGAATACCCCGAGTAAACAATAGCTATAGGATCTACCCTAACAGAAAAAGGACGCAAAGAACTATGTGCTTTGCTCAAACAAAACCTGGATGTTTTTGCCTGGAAGCCAGCAGATATGACAAGCGTCCCGCGTCACATGGCGGAGCACCGCAACCACTGATTATCCTTTCACAAATTACACCGTTCCTCCCTATGGTTAGGCCTGATTGCGGATTCAGTCCCTAGATAACGGGGGTCGATGTCGTTAGTCCTTTTTTGTCTTTGTTGTTACCCGTTTGGTCCCTCGAGCGCCGTTATACGTAATGGGTGTTAGTTTGACTTTTCAACGATGGACATTTTAGTAATTTCTATTTTTTTGTTTTTTCACCATTGCTCCCCAACTCATCATTTAAAACCATAAGTTTTACTGTAGTTTATTTTGTTTTTTTCTCATAACATCGTTGGTCACTAAGGCATTTTTTTTATCTTTTTCTCATTTAATAATAGTGTGATCATTTCATTTTCATACTTTTACTTTACCGAGTTTCATATAATGAACACTTTTAATTTATTAACAAAATCTATAATCAACACCACATCATTTAAGTTTTTCCACCTCAATTGACATATCACATTATCTTTTTAGACAACTATATTAAATAAGGATAAGGATCCTCTCATGTTCAAATGAACATGAGAGGTAATGTTGTGTTTTATGTGATTGTACATTTGATTATTTAATTAAATGTACAATCTCATAAAACACAACATTACCTCTCATGTTCATTTGAACATGAGAGGATCTTTTTCCATTAATTTATATTCAATCTATATTAATTTGTGTTCTTTTCATGTTCAAAAACCCCATCATCATTCACCAACCAAGACCCTTACCTTTTACCCATTATTCTGACTAAAATTTTGCCACACGTTGCTATTGTCTATCCCTTTACTAAGATGAAAATAATACAT
>BQNB010157578.1:0-13928 GCA_026074375.1 Tanacetum coccineum | reverse complement strand
GACTTTAGAACTTGGCATGTACATCTTGTTAAGACCTAATTGGTTAGTTGAAATAGACTATTCAAAAAGGCAACATTTTAGAAAATCACCCAAAAAGCCTATATGTGTGTTTGTTTATCGGCTTGTCACACTGACTTGTCGACCTCCCCGTCTAAAACCCTAGTTGCGCTCACTACCAGTGCAAGATACCCCTAGATTACATTGTCAAGTCAATCCTGTTTAAACCCTATATGTTTCGTTACACCATTTCGCCTTAGCCTACCCAGTTGTCTTTATTTTCTTTGTGTTGAAATCTCTGGCTATTTAAGTTCGTGGGTCGAGGGAATAAGAAGGAGAATTTTATGCATTCGTGGAAGACTAATCAGTTATGATCTATAAAGACCCCCCCTTGTATCACCACTTTCGACGTTGTTTATCTCAAGTGGGGGGATGTGCGTATAATATCAGATGTTGCAATATCAGATGTTGCAAAGGCAATAATTAAAGATATAAACTCCTGTATCATTTGCATATTTATCAAGAAGAAAATGAAGAAAAGGGGGTGCAACTAAAAAGCCACTCATGTGCTAAAAAAATATAAAGATGGTGCAAAATAAAAAAAATGGAACCAGTAGCCCATTATTGCACCAAGCCATCTCAACAAGTATAAAGAATGAAGCTAGTAGCCATTATTAAAGATCAGGTTTTCGAACTCAGACTTTGGACCTTGGATGGACAGTAGCTAGTTATGACAACCTTAGTTTACTTTAGACTATTTGTTTTTTGTTTTTATCTTAAACACCATTTTAAGTGTATCACATGTCTATCCTTACCCTTAATATCACCCAATAAACCAAATATCACCCATGTTGCCTTGGAGACTGTTTAGACCCTAATTCTAGTTGGTGGAGACTTGTGTACTTTTCAAGCTTATGATAGAATACATACTATGACTGTGCAATTGAGTGATCACCCCGAAATTAAACACTTAGATTAGTAATGAGAGTTGAGTGTTTTTGATCCCCTTTTCGTGAGGTGTTCGGCTCTGATGTTTTCTAGCATAAGTAGCTTATAAATTTATTTCTTCAAGTCAAATTGGGGAAATCTTTTTATGAATTATTCTAAACGGTTCTACTTGAGGGCAAGTAGAAGTCAAGTGGGGGGATATTTGATAACATCAAATAGTTAATACATTTTAATATCACATTCCCTATAAAAATGCTTACAAATATGTTATTAATGTATGAAAATGTTACTTAATTGTTTATTATTAGTTTTCAAGGACCAAGTGAGCATTTTAGCAAAAGACAAGAGATTTGGACAAGAAATGCACTAAAATGAAGAGACCAAGGCACTTTACGGCGTAACATCCCTGAAGGATTACGCGATAACATTCCCCAACAAAGAAATAAGTCATCACACCCTTTATGGCGTGATGTGTCTCCAAGATTACACCGCAAAATTTAAATATACTAGAGATGATGTGTCTGACTCAGCATTACGGCGTAACATATGCGACAGGGTTACGCCGTAACACCCTTTTATGCCTAAAAGATGGGAGGATTACGTAGCAAGATTACGGTGTAACATCCTATAAAGGTTACACCGTAAACCTTTCCAAGCCTATAAATAGAGCCCTCATCTGGCTCATTCATCATCACTCACCACCACCACTTTACAAACAGTTTTAAGGGGTGAACCAAACCCCTAAGGTTCAAAGCATTTCACCTGAAGGTCCAAGGGAGAAGCCACTAGCATACTTATTGTATTCAATCGTTCATTTCATTCTTTATAAGAATTATGATGATTCAATCCATGTCTTTATTTATTAATTCTTGCAATGCTATTACTATAAGTGGCTAAGCACTCCTAGTGTTGGCCTAACCATGTAGTTACTAGTGTTGTGATTATGATTTCCTGTTTAATTATAGTTCTGTTAGATATCCTTATAGACTTTCATTTGATCCCCATGTTTTGGTAGTATAGAGGGTGATTCAGACAAAAAAAGACGTCATTTTGCTAAAATTTATTTAGAAAAATCTTTATTATAAAGGATGATCCTTGGTCCATTTGGTAATGTGTTCTGAGTTAAGAGCAGCAGTATGCACAACAGTAGGAATAACATCCGAAGAAGAAAATGCTTCAGAAATATTTTCTGGAATTGGAATGCCAAAGAATGAATCGTTATTCATGTGTGCAACATCTAAGTCATGATTGTCTTCTTCAACATTGTTAGGAATGACAGGAGATTAAGTTTCGGGTGTTGTTTGTGAGTTACTAGGTGATGGTGCGTCTTGGTCAACAATTGTTGAGGAAGGTGAACCGGTTGATGCAGCGGGTTCTAGAGCTACTACTTCAGTAATTGGAGCAATAACTTCAGGGGATGTGCGATAAACACTAGATGGGGGAGTGAGTAATTCATCAAACAGCGGTTGAAACAAAAGTACCCATTCAGTTCGTGAAGGTGGTACAAACGGTGTTGAAGGAGGAGGGTTTGGCACGAGTCTTGAACTGATTGTTGTAGGAGTCATTTCATGAAGTGCGGGTCCTGAATTGCTGTGTTCAGAAGCCATCGCAGTCAGTTCATCAAAATCTACATGAATTATTACAATGATTTATCTAGTACGTCGATTGTAAATTCGAAATGCTTTCTTTGTAGGTGCATAGCCAATGAAAATACCAATATCAGCTTTCGGTTGTAACTTACCTAATGACATCAAATAACGTCTATTTTATAGCATCATTTATCCCATGATATTAACCCATTTTGTATAGTTATTGCAAAGAATTGTTACTTAATCGTTTATATTTGAGAATTGCAGTAATTATGGAGTAATTGGTGAAAGATAGCAAAAGGCGCGCATTCTGGAGCTTAAATGAAGATATTTTGAAGATTACTATTCTAAAGACCAATATGTCGTATCCATCAAGGAATATACGGTGTATCCGTGCCTACATTCACCAAAGACCACAAAGGAATAAAGCTCAATACGTTGTATCCAAAAGACCAATACGTTGTATTGGAAATATGGAATGAATATAATATTCTAGAAGATATCAAGCGTGGTCCGTACTCCAAGAAATCCCTAATACGCCGTATCCAATCTTTGGATACGCCGTATCGAACCGACTTCCAGACCTTATAAATAGAAAACTCAAAAACGAGTTTTAAGTGTGCTAAATCATATTCTCGATACCTAAACCATAAAATTCGATTTTCAGAGGAGAAAAAGAGCAGAAGAGGTCGAGCAACGTTATCAATTCCATAGAAGACAACGTGTAATTCCATATACTTTAATAATAGTTTAGTTTTTGGTATCATTCGTTAACTCGGTTAGTTTACCTTGGCTAAATAATTGCTTTTGTATTCATTATGACGTTTGAAGGCTAATACCTTCGGGTATTAGCTATTATTATGAAGATCTGAATGTTTGGTATTTGTTTATCTTGATTTCTTGATTTATCGTTGAATGCTTGTTTATGTTTATCAATTTATACTTGTTTACGCGCTTTTGTATGCGACCTATCATTCAACTGGATCTAGTGACACAGACCAAGTAGATCTAGAGTCCATGATAGCTCTCCATATAGTAATTTATGCATCTAGAATCATAGTTACACAAATATTGTCCTTCTAAGTCTATGTCTAGGATACGCTTCGGGCTTAACTAGTTAATTGGATATTGCCAATAGATTATTAATCGTGTTGACTAGCAGGTGACCTAGATGATTCAACAAGTAACGTTCTGATTCCATTAGATAGTTGGATAAGTAGACTACTAGTGTATAAATTCGCCGCCGCCGGAAAACTTTTTCGGCGGACATGTCCGGCGAAGACCAAAAAGACTCCCCATCCTTCGATCTATCCGATCCACCAACTCACTCTCTCCCACGCGCCACTTCCACCACCCCACTGCCACCGCCACCATCTTCACCATCATCATAGCACACCACCATCTCACTCACCACGATAAGGGTTTTTTTGCGTTAGATGGTGGTAAACCACCCGAAAGGGGTGTGTTTGTTCGGCTATATATAAACCCCGACGAGGGTGTCGGGTTGAGTTTAGCACCGATGAGGGTGCGGTTGGTTTTATTAAAACACCCCGACAAGGGTGTGTTTGGTTAGCGTCGGGTTTGACAGCGGGGTCAGCCGGGGAGGGTTGGGTTATCGGGTTTGGTTTGTAAAATAAGCCGAAGAGGGTGCGTGTGGGTCGGGTCGGGCTGTGGGACAGCCGGGGTCGGGATGGGTTTAGCAGCTAGGGGTGTTTGATTGTGGGTTGGGTCGGGTTGGTTTGTGGTAACAGCCGGGTATAAAACCGGTGAGGGTGCGTCGAGTTAGTACTAACACCAAAAGGGTGTTCGTTTCGGTGGTCCGCCGCCAACAAGGGGCGTTTGGCTGTTGGACAGCCATGGTGGTGGCACCACGAGGGCGTGGGTTTCGGGTCAGTCACCTCGAGGATGCGTTTGGTTCAACAGGTTGCACCACAAAAAGGGGCGTTTGGCTTAACAGCCACGCACAAGGGTGCGTTTGGCTTGTGACAGAAATCCACCTAAGGGCCGTGTTTGGTTTAGACTGAACGCACTAAGGGTTTGCGTTTTGGCTGTCAAAATAGCAAAGGGTGGTGCGTTGCGTTTGGCTGCGGAAACAGCGGCGGACTAGCGGGCAGGCATCGGGTTGTTCGTTTTGCGTTTGCAACGGAAACGCGTGCGTTTGATTGTATTGACACCGAAATAAAGTGAGTTTGGTTAACACGAAAATATATAATTGTTTAATTTATTCGATTTATGTAATATGTGATACAAAATCATGTAGAACTTGCGCTGTTCTAGTAAAAACATGAATAATATTATAAACGAGATTTATATAAAGTTATAAGCGGTATTGTTCACATACTTGAGGACGAGAATTGACTAAATGGACTTTAGTGCCTTTATATAACGAGTAATTTAAATCAGAAATCGGAACATGGGATTCGGGATTCAAGACTTTGAAAAGTGGACTTTGGTTTGCAAAATATAACAAAATATATTTTTACGGACATTTTGACATAAAACGGGACTTGTAACTCCCAATAACGAAGAAACTGGATCGAAATCGAAATATACACTTTAATAGAAAATAAGTTATTTTTAATATATTAAATCTTCCATATCTATTAATTAAACGATTCGAGCACTTTCGAGTCCGTTTCAGCCTTCCGGCGAAACACGAAAGTTGTTCGTAATGACGTTTTACTTTGCCGCGAGGATTGTCTGCTTTAAAACTTGAGATATAGCGGGTCAAAACTAAAGGTCATCGTAAAGGTCAACGGATATTTTAACTAATATTAATACATTAGGAGTACGATTTTGAGTAACAAAACTAAAGGTCGGTTAATATATTATTTCAATTAATAGTTTTAAGATCATTATTCGGTTCTTAAATCAGTGAAGGTCTATTAAAAATAGTAAACTTTCTTTTAAATTTAGAGTTAAGGTTATATAGGACCGGTATATCTTTATATACTAAAATATATAAAGGGGTTAAGGTTTAAGTCGCGCAAGTGGATTTCTCATCACATGTAAACATGTATGTATACATATAAAAATATGTATGATTTCGTGGTAACGATGTACGCTCTCCGTTGATTCTGATGTATTTAGTAGGTATTATATCAAGACTTAATTATAGGTCCGTGGTCGAGATCGTTGCAGACTTCAGTTGTGATTTAATTGAATTAATTGATCGTGGTCTTTAATCAATGTGATTCTAGCCTCGCTTTTAAATATTTTGAATTTTATAACCCGCGAGGGGGCGATACATGCTTGTCTACAAATTTTATACTTAATCAGGTTTCTTATAACAATGAGAGATCTCGTTTTTAAGGGATTTTGTGAGTTTATAGCCCCATGTTTTACTGGTTTTACATATATTTTTGGGGTGAGAACATTGCTTGTTTACAAATGCATTTACAGGATTATTTACAAATTGGTTTACATACTTTTGCTAGCTCGCTATGGGAAACATTATTTGACTTCATTTTGGTCAAAATGCATACTTTACTTTTGAAATGATTTCGGATTAGCTTAGGCTGATTGAACTAATAACATAAGATTATGCCAGGGTTTCTTGAAGGGGGACACTGGTAATGGAGTACATATTTTTTACATTACTGCCGGGTGTTTTGGAGGGGACACCGGTATAGATGAGTATATACGCCATTATTTGTATCTTGTCCAAACTTGGTTTAATACAAGTCTACGTCACGCGTCATTGTCTGTAATTCACTGGGAGGTGAGTGCGCGAAATGTTTATGAAATAGAATCTATAGGGTGTAGGATTCCCTGTTAGGGTGTTTAGCGATCGCCGGGAACGTACATGTATAGCGTGATGTCCACTCGTGAAAATTCGTGAATGATTTAAAATAGATCTATTCAGGGGATTGACTAACCCCAGTTATGGAGTGACTAGATATCACTGGGACACGAACGTTATAAGCATGTCGGATTATAACCGTTGGGGACTTCGGGCCCCTCCCCAACATGGCCACGAAATTTATATTAGTGCGGGCATGGAATTATATAGTTGCGGGCAATGTCACAGGAAATTATATAGTGATATATCGTCGAGACTTCAGTGTAAATGTGCTTAGGGAAACGAAATGGAAAATTTGTGATAAAGCATGACAGTGTGCTTTATCGCGGGAAAAGTCTTGCAGGTCCTACATTTTATACTTTTTTTTTGGATTACTTATAAAGGATGGAAAATAGTCATGGCATCATTTTACAAACCTTTGGTTTAAACATTTATATTTAAATAAATCTTGAACTCACCAACTTTAATGTTTTCGATTACTTTTAAGCATGTTTTTCCAGGTGAATTAGTTGCTTGGACTATTGATGTGCATTGGAAGTCTTTAATTCAAGCTTTTCATTGTGATGCCAAATTATGGGACAATGTATTTATTAATTTCAGATTTTTGATTAAATAAACAATGTTATTTTTTCAAACGCACCTAGAGGTCGTTCTCTTGTATCTATTGTTGTGTATTATGAAGTAGCACCCCATGTGGTATTCCGCTGCGTTGTATATGATTTTTGGGGGTGTTACACCAACCTTCTCGTAATATTCACGCAAGTCTGCATTAAAAACTCACTTTCTATTATTGTTCTGATTCGTCAGTAGGACTAGGCACTTTAAGCCGCATTGGATCATCTTGAGAACTTGATTTTGAATTATGGAGCTTCATCTTTTGACCTTAAGCACTTATCCCGGCAAACTAAGAGTAATCATCCGACAATCGACGAGGGAGGTATAATTAATTAACACTCGCAATCCCGTTAAAGTGTTGTTTTTGGTTTAGTCGACAAAATATAAATTTAAAACTTGAATCAATAAAATATACACCATACAACGACACATTATTACCCAAGTTCTCACTATCATTCGTCAGATAGCAGAGTGCACCAAATACATGGAAAAACGATAAGTTGGGAAGTTTGTCATGTAAAAGCTCATATGGTGTTTTACCGTGACGAAGACGTATAATAGAACGATTTTGGGTGTAACATGCGATAGCAACTGCTTTTGCCCATAAGAATAACGGAGCTTTTGAATAACTCAACATTGTGCGGGCAGCTTCAATTAGCGTACGATTACGTCTTTCAACGACACCATTTTGTTGTGGAGAGCGAGCAACAGATGTTTCATGAGAGATGCCAACCTTCTCATAATATTCACGCAAAGTTTGATTAACAAACTCAGTTCCATTATCTGTTCTGATTCGTCAGACAGGCACTTTAAGCCGCACTTGGATCATCTTGAGAAACTTGATTATGAAATCTGGAGCTTCATCTTTTGACCTTAAGCACTTAACCCATGTAAATCGAGAGTAATCATCGACAATGACGAGGATGTACTTCTTTCCATTAACACTTGCGACACGCATTGGTCCACAAAGATCCATGTGCAAAAGATAGAGTTTTTCTTGGTTGGTGTCTTCAGATTTAGGTTTGTGGGGTTTCTTCTTGCTTTTGCCCATTGCACATGCAGAACACAGATGGTCCTTTTCAAATTTTAGCTTAGGGAGACCTCGAACAAGACCGTGTCTAGCTAAATGGTTGATTGCACCAAAGTTCAGATGAGACAGACGTCGGTGCCATAGCCAGGACTTAGTCTTTGAGGCCTTTGACAAGAGACATATAGGAGAGGATGCCATCATATCTCCAAGAGACAGAGTATACAGATTGTTGCCTCGAGATCCAGTTAATAGATCAACACCTTCTAGATTACGAATGAAGCAGGTGTGTTGACGAAAAGCAACTTCAAGGTTCGAATAACATAATTGCCCGACGGAGAATAAGTTATGTCCAAGTCCTTCCACGTAATAAACCCATGAAATTATAACATTCCCAATCTGATAATCACCATATCCCAATATCTTTGTCACGTGATCATTTCTAAATTTGACTGTACCCAAGAATTTATTGACGAAATTGGTGAGTTGAGAGCGATCTCCAGTCATATGTTTAGAGCAGCCATAGTCCAAATACCAAAGAACAATTTGGACAACCTACATTCATCAAGAGAAGAAGATGGAACATCAGAAACTATGGATCCCCAAGATGTACTGGGTTCCTTATCGTTAGCATATATAGATTTAAAAATCTTAGATTTGCTAATAGGAGCATCAGTTTTAGATTTCCTAATTTTCCCTGAGTAAACCAATGTTGCTACAGGCTTAGGTGTATCAGTTTTTAAAGCAGTTGGTTTCCTAAGGGGCACTTCAGTAGTTTTGGTAATCCTAGTTAAAGGGCACGCATTTTCTACTATAGTGAATGTCCGTCCAGTAGGTCTTCAAATGTATTAAATATTTGTGAACACTTTTCCTATTGGTTTCTAAACTTTCTCTTTGAATTTTTCTTAATAGTTTCAGATTTAGCACGAGCATTCACATCATTGATAAAATCAAGAACACACAAATCATGATTATCAAAAAGCATGCAACCATTACACTTAACACGTAGAAGTTTAGAATTCGCATTAAGCTTGGAATGCTGCGCATTTGCAGTTCCTTTAGGTTCAACAACACTATTCTTATTTTTAAACTAGATTTAATTATCCTAGGGTGGGCTTTTACTTTATTCTTTAGAGTACTACTTGATGGTCGTTGAATCTTATCTTTCTTGGTATTGCCTGAAGGTTGTGATCCGCTAGCACTAGTAGCTGGTCTTACTCCTGTAGAAGACAACGCATGTTTGTTAGAAACTAGGTTTGATGAAGATGTTGTTTTTGTGTTTCCTAAGGATGTGACTGGCTTAGTGAATCTAACTTGTTTGTTCTTGTTCTTTGGGGTGACAGCCACTAATTTTTCACCAGAATTGTTGATATTAGGGCAGTCATTGAATTATTGATTCTCGGGCAGGTTTGTCGATATTATAAGCAACTTCCTGAAATTTTGTTTTGCATACTTCACAAGCAGATTCTAAGGAATTATTTAGAGGATTTTGTAATTTTCCCTTTGTTGCCACTAGTTTCCTATGAAATCGCAGCTCACTTCCTGATTGTGCTTAAGGTATTCCAAAGTGTGAGCATGTCTTTAGTTGTTCAACAATCTAGGGTTTATAGGTTCCTCATCAATCTTAAGCATTTCTGGAGCAATAATGTGTTTGGTAATAACATTATCAACTGAAGCTTTTACTTTAAGTTTCCTTAAATCATTCTTGAGAGCTGTAATGACCAAATCTTTATCCTGAAGACTTATATTTAAATCATAGATTTCTACAGACCTTTGATTGACTAGACTAACCTTTTGTTTAACTTGATTAATTAAAGCATCACATTGTTCTTTTGATCGAATACGTGTTGGTTTAATCGAGTCCTAAAGTTGCTTATAGGTATGTTTCAAATGTTTATTTTCTGCAATAAGTTTTGACACCCTATGATCCATTTTAATATTTATAGTTTCAATCTCTTCTATGTCTTTCTTGAGCTTATCCTCATTCATATTTCCACTTAACGATTTAATCCTCTCTTTCAACTTCTTTATGACCGTGTCTTTCTCTTGTGACTGGGCTTTAATTCGTTTAATTCAAAATATTGATCAAAATTTGGAGCACTTTGATTGGAAATAGAATTGTCTCTTTGAAAAATTTCCTGATTAAGTTGAGTATCAACTTCTAAAGAGATGCAATGTTTTTCAAGAGTGGTATAACTTCTGAACAGTTTATCGTAAGTCTCTTTTTCAATGAAATCCTTTTTGTTGAGAAGCTCAGTCTCAAGTTTGAGACACTTTTCACATTCATGCACATTCACAGAAGCATTATCCACAGTAGAATTCATAATTATGTTCACTATATCTTTGTTGATGACTTGTTCCAAGAGTCGTTCGTTTTCATTTAAAACTTGATTCATTTTAACTTCAAACGTTTTTTACTCTAAACGATGTTGTTCCACAGCCTGTTCCATTTGATGAAAGACATTTTGGACTTCAGAAAGTTCATCAATTAAATATTGATCGAATGTATTGAATATGTCCTTCAGTGCTTTTACAAATGGAATTATTTCATCCCTAAAACAAGCTTTTGTATGTTCAAACCCCCACGAGCCCTCAGTGATGGTTGTGGTCGTGGTTCTTTCTTTGACAACCATGTCAAAGCCAGCAAGATGGTGTTTAAGTTTCTTCAAACTCGTATTAACCATGCTGACTTTAGGAAGTTCTTTTGGAACCTCAACTTTAGTGGGTCTAATAAAAAGAGTAGGATCTGAAGAATTCATAGAATTCTGAGACCAAAAGGCTTGTTCAGCAGATAATTCAGTTTGTGGAACAAATCGTGTTTCAAAATCTTGAGAAAGTTGGTTAAGAGCAGCATGATTGACTGGTGTAGTATTAACTTTCTTTTCTAACATTATTTGATCATGTTGTTTTAAAAGAATTTGTGAACGACTCTCTTCAGCAAGCACAATGGTCTCTTCAGAATCAAGAATCACAATAGCACTAACATTCTTAATGACATTACCATCATAAAGCTTAGGTTCCAACTGCTGAGCTTTCTTCAGATAGAAGGGATTTTGAAAACCAAGAGCTTGTTTAGTGGTATGATCATAGAAAAACTGAGGCTTCGTCAACATGTGAACAGTTTATGCAGATTGATCTCTTTTAAAAACAATATTATCCAACTGTTTGATCTTATTTTCTAAAGCAATCTCCCTATTAATATTTCTATATTCTTCTTTCTTAAAATTATTTTTGAGAAGAGTAACTGTTTGCATTAAAGATTCCTTTTCTTTTACATGTTCTGAAAGAGTTTGTTTAAGACGATCAATCTCTACAGACTGTTCACATGAATCTGAACCATTATCTTTACTTTGTAACTCAACATTGTGTCCTTATTTCAAAACTTTAACTTGTTCCTTATATCTTTTAAGCTCAACAGTTAAAGTATCATTGACACTTTTATTGTCTAGATTTATATTGGTACAATTAACTACTTGAGTTTTCAATTATTCAATCACAGATAATATCAATGCATCTTGTTGTGCAGATGAGTTAGAATTCTGAACAACTACCTGTTGTGATTCAATCACATACTAAGAATAAGGAATGATATTGCTATCACTGGTTATCTCAGTCTCTGAATAGTTCATAACATTCGACTGTTCAGAAGACGGCATTACCCGCACAACTTGATTTATCATATTATTATCCACATTATCAGGATTGTGTGCCTCAGCGAGAGCATCTAAACCATAATGAGATAAATTCACCATGAGAGCAACTTTGGCAGTATTGAGTTCATCACAATCAGAGTCATATGCATCCAAATCATCAGCTTAGTAAGCAGCATTGTGAGTAATGACAGTCTGTGTGGCTTGTCCTTCTATAATTCTTGGATCTGCCATAAATGCTAGCTCTTCTTCATGTAGAAATTGACCATTTGCTTAAGCTTGAACTAGCAACACTTTATCCTTAAACCATGAATCATCCCGTTTACTTTTAGGTTTAGTGCACTGTTTGGACATGTGTCCTTCCCCTTTGCAGTTGCAATAAATGCCAGTCCTTTGTTTCCCAGAATTACTTCCACTTGCTCTTGGAGTGTAGGTCCTTGTAGTACGTGCAGCAAAAGAAGTTTATCTACCCTGAACTGGTTGTAAGGTTACTCTTCCATCATTAATGGTAGCTAGTTGCCTAGGGTTTGACAAAATCCTTAGCTGGTTGTTGGTAGTAGGATAGCGAGAAGTGACAACCGCAGTCAAGAAAGACATCATGTGATTGATGGCATCAATGGGATCATCACCTTTCTGGAACACTGGAATAATTAGACCTGAGTCTAGTTGAGGAAATTCAGGTTGTTGGTTAACTGTAGGAGCATATTCCAATTGAGGGATGGATGATGGTGGAGAATAAACGTTATGGTGAACTGATGATTGATAATCATTGGATGGATAAGTGATTGAAAGAGGTGTTGATGATTGATTGTTTGAGTATTGTTGAGACTGATAAGGTGAACCATGCTGTGGAGACTGATATAGTGAAACTTGTGGTTGAAATTGAGAGTTTTGGTATGAGTTCTGATGAGTTTGATAAGGAGACTGGGTCATCTGATGGGTTGCAACCAAAGCAAGCGGATCTGAGTTGCGTTCATGCATTAAACGAACTTCATTTGCATGAAATTCATGTTGTCCCAAGTAAGCATGAAGCTGATCAATGTTAGTTGTGTGCAAATCCCGAACCAGTTTGACATCTGTCACAAATTTGCTCCACTCAAGAGGAAGAGTATTCAAAAACTTGGTGTTCACTTGAAATTGTTCCAGTTTCATATTGTAGATGTTCATGTCATTGAGTAGCAGTGAAAATCTTAAGTAAAAATCACGTAGTGGTTCCCCTTTCTTATAAGCAAACTTATCAAATTCATCATAAAGCTTACACTCTCTTTCTTGTTTCATCAATGAAGTTCCTTGCATGAGAAGTTGTATTCTCTCCCAAAGTTCCTTGGTGACTTTATGATTGCTAACTGGTATTCGCTATTTTATACATACTTTTTACCATGAAAAACGACCCCAAAAGACCAAAAATATAATAAAATTGCAAATATATGCTTGTTATTGTGTTTGTGTATGTGCAGGTACGGATATCAAGAAAAGGACAAAAATATAGACAAAACCGGACAAAACCAAGCACGAGAATAGAAAGTGCACGAGAAAACGAGTTTAACGGTGCC
Organism: Tanacetum coccineum; assembly: GCA_026074375.1. NCBI lineage: Eukaryota > Viridiplantae > Streptophyta > Magnoliopsida > Asterales > Asteraceae > Tanacetum > Tanacetum coccineum. The sequence goes on along the minus strand of BQNB010157578.1, from coordinate 747 downwards.
CTCGAATCTTTTTGGGCCAGCCCGAAACACACTTAATGGGCCGGGCCAGCCCATGTTATTTCCAAGCTCAACATAAGTCTAAGAAAAGAAATAAATATGATTTTTTTTGGGATGACATCACCCTGCATCATCGTCACATGACATGGAATTTAATCAAAATTCAGTCACGTGACCGAGCACTAGCAAAGAAATGATCAAATCAGATGGAGGCACGTGGCAAGGCATAATGCATTTTCATTCCTTTTACTTTGTAAATGATCCAACAGATATTATGCATGCGTATTAATGAAGCAAAAAGAAGAATGACACGTGTCGCGTAGGCAACGGGCAGATCATGATCCGAGCCCCTTTTTTCTTGGCGTCTGATTGGTTCAAGTGTGTAAAGGAGGATTGGGACACAAAAATTACATTCTGCTTATTTCGTTTAGTATTTAGCTTATTAAGTAGTTTTAATTTTGGATCTAGTTTAGCTTAAATCATTTTAGTTTTTTTTTGTTATTTGAAGTGCTTATCTTGTTATTTGCTTGGTCTCGTTTGCTTAGAACTTTTAAGATAATCGTCTCATTTATTTTGAAAATGATTAATGCTTATTTAGTTGGTTCAAGTTTTCATTTGTTATTATGATTTTGATCAATGATTTTAGTTGTTCGAGTAGTGGTATCATAGCTTATTTTTGTGTCATAGCTTATTAATGTGTGCTTATTAGATTGGGCTTATTCGTTTGGCTTATTTTATGTACTTAATTTC
>BQNB010157577.1:0-15135 GCA_026074375.1 Tanacetum coccineum | reverse complement strand
GCAGTTTTTGTCTGTTTTTGGTCATTTAAGCTCGTTTTTAGAGGTAAAAGATATGTGTAATTAAGCACTTATCAGACATGCTACATGAATTGGGGGGAAGTTAATCCAACTTATGCATACTACAATGGTTCAAGAACAAGTAAAGACAATGAAGATCCAAGCTGGATTACAAGTATCAAGACTAGAAGACAAAGACGTCATCTTCAGCTTTGGAAGCGCCTTGAATGTCAATATATTATGTTGCATCTGTACCTGTTAGGAACATTGTAAGTAATTTTGTATGCCCACATATTGGGGGAAGATTGTTAGCCTTAAAATATGTCGGCTAATACATGGAATTACATTAGTTTATATCAGTCGGACACGCAGGGACTAGAAATGTCAAGTGTAGTAAGTAGATCGTGTCCCGGGCTATATATATCCCCTCTATACTTCCATGGAGGGGTGAGGATAAACATTTGTCTCATAAGTGTGTGTTGTTTCTCTCTCTAGAAAACACACACACTCTTTCCTTTCTCTCTCTAATAAAATGGCTTACTTTCATTTCTATCCTCCCCGACCTTCGGATCGTCTTTTGTTAGTGAAATCTTATTGTTAACAATTGGCATCAGAGCCTAGGAGCATATCGTGATCGTTGTTTGCTGAATCAGAGGTGTTCGTGGTATTTTTTTGGTAAGAAACTCAAACCGAACGCACCCTTTTTCGCTTACTTTTTGATCTAAAATGTGTGTTTTACAACGATCAACTTGTACTTTTGTTAGTCTTATATGTACTAGCAACTTATTTAGGTATCAAAACACGTTTTTGGATAAAAAAATTTGGGTTTTTGAAGAATTTTTGAAGACAGCGAAACATGTTTGAAGGAAGCGAAATGTGCTTTGAAGACAGCGAAACATGTTTGAAAGGAGCGAAATGTGTTCTTGAATGGAGCGAAATATGTATTTTGGAGAGAAATATGTATTATTAAGCGAAATATGCAGGTCAAGTCACATTCTAAGCGAAATATGTAAAATTTCTTCAAGCGAAACATGTTGGAAAAGTTCAAGCGAAATGTGCAATTTCCTGTCAAGCGAAATGTGCAATTTTTTCTCAAGCGAAACATGTTTCTTAAACCAAGCGAAATGTGTAGATTTCAAACGAAATATGCAGGTCTGTTTCTCAAGCGAAATATGTTGAAATGTGCCAAGTGAAATATGACACTGTTTAAGGAAATTTTATGTTTTGAATACCTAAGCGAAATGTGTTGAAATGTGCCAAGCGAAATGTGTAGATTTCAAGCGAAATATGCAGGTCGATCCACGCATCAGGTGGGCATGTGACCGACTTTGGGCATGTGACCGAATTTGGGAATATGATCATCAAGTCAAATCAAAACATAAACACCAAAGCAAACACAACACTTCATGCCAAAACGATCCTGAAAAGATTCACTAAAATGACAAACGGCTAAAGATTCGGACTACGATGTCAAGTGATCACGAAGTTGATTTGGTATCCCTTATTTGAGATTGAAGTGGGTTTCAAGAAGACTTATTTCATCATCGAGACTTCCTTCTATTTGCTACCCCTTCTCTTTAAACCCAATCTATCGATTGATGACTTGCTTGAACGTATACAACTTATGATTAAGACTTTAATTATCTAGTAACCAGAAGTCAGGGGTGGTTGGTTGCAGACCTGGTTAACTATCAGTTAAAGGAGTTACATTGTAGTACTCAGTGTCACACGCAGAAGACGATGTGGATAATTTCAAGAGGTGTTGTACTTCTTATACTTTTCTGGTTGGGTATAGAGTACTTATAGATTTAATCTTGCACCGTTCTTCAATCAATAACAGTGCAAGCTTAAGTAACAAATTTAGGGGATTTTACTTCATTTTCAATTTTGGTATATCGGGTTTACTTCACCAAGTGATCACAACAATAGCCGACAGAATACGAGGTTGGTAAGTTAGCCAGAGAATATAAGGTTGAGATGTGATCAGCAACTCTCACGGGATATTATTGTGCTATTCCAAGACAATGAACTTTAACAGTCTCAAGCAAAATCTTCAAGTTCTCAAAATGTCTTTCATAACCTTTCAATATATGTTGCTTTATATGACAAGAAACTGTCTCGTGTATAAGTCGTACACGTCAAAGATGCTGTCCGCGAGTTCGCAACCATCATGGGGGAAAATGTGTAACATCCGGGACTTAGTAGACTTTGATGTTACCATGTCAACCTTCATGGGGGAAGTATTGTGACTACATTACTTAGTTATGGTTTTGTAAAGTATAATACAAGCGTGAGAATAATTGTTTCTGATCTCCTGCATGTTCCCTCAAAACATATAATCATCAAGACCAAAACGTCATGATACAGTATAGAATTATATTAATGTGTGGTTGACTGCTTCTTCTACAAAATTCTGCTGTGCACTTTAAATGTCAATGTTAAAAGATCGTTCGAACTACATCTATGTTTTTAGAATCGCGCTCAAAATAACGGATGTTGATTGGGGGGAAGCTGATTTCAGAAACATTGCAAAAGAAGTCTATAAGAAAATCTTTTTAAGACATGCTGCATAATTTGGGGGGAAGTTAATCTAACTCATGCATAATTCAATGATTCCAGAACAAGTCAAGCCACAGAAGATCCAAGCTGGAGTACAAGTATCAAGACTAGAAGACAAAGACGTCATCTTCAGCAGTTTGAAACACCTTGGATGTCCATTGTAATTTTGTTGTATTTGTACTTGTTAGAACATTGTAAAGTAATATATGAAGCCCACTATATTGGGGAAGATTGTTAGCCTTAAAATATGTCGGCTAATACAGAATTACATTAGTTTACATTAGCCGGACACGCAGGGACTAGAAATGTCAGGTGTAGTAAGTAGATCGTTTCCCGGGCTATATATATCCCCTCCATACTTCCATGGAGGGGTGAGGATAAACATTTGTCTCATAAGTGTGTGTTGTTTCTCTCTCTAGCAACACACAACACACATAGAATTTTATAATTTACTTAGACAAATCCTTATGATGTCAACCCTAGATATGTACTCTTTAAAATTATTTATTAGATTTGGAAGTCTCTTTATATAAATTTTTTCTTTAACACTTTTGTTCCTTCTCTTTCTCCTAATAAAATGGCTTACTTTCATTTATATCCTCCCCGACCTTCGGATCGTCTTTTGTTAGTGAAATCTTGTTGTTAACAATATTGTTGAACAAGAAGATCAATTTTATTATCCTTTACTTGGCTATTACCTTGATGTGTGATTAACAACGAATGCAAAATATCTTTAGCCGTTTTACACATAAAAATTCTTTCATATTCCTTTTTAGGTAAAGCATTGTAAAGAACCATTTTAGTTTCATTATTTTTAGCAAGTTTCTTTTTAAGATCGTCGGATTGTTCTTAAAAAAGAACAACCTCTAAAACTTGGGTAACTTTGTTTTTGGCAACCGGTGGAAAATCACCATTCAAGATAATATGCCAAAGATCTAAATCTTTTGCTTTCACATAAATTTCAAATCTATTTTTCCAATATATAAAATGATCACTTTAAAAAAGAGGTGGTCTTTGCATAGATTGCTCTTCTAGATATTTATCTAAATTCATAGATCGTTTCAAGCTTTAATGTACAATATACGTTAAATATATTGGGTGACCTTGGAATCTGATACCAATTGTGGAAACTAGAAGGGGGGTTGAATAGTTTTTACCGTTTTAAAATTAAAACTTAGATTGTCGACTTATGTGAACTCAGGAGATATACACAAGTGTATATGATAGCGATGCAAATAAGTAAATAAACAATCTACGAAATATGAATACAAGTAAAGATAAGAAAGATCAAACCGATGACACAATGATTTATAGTGGTTCGGCTACGAAGCTCCTCTTCGCCCTACTCCACTCCCCAAGTACCCAACTTGAGAGTTATCTTCACTATGTCAACAAGCTCCCTTTAGGTGGAGAAAACCGTACACGTCGTTTACACTTTTTCCGGTACTAAGCAAAATACCGAGTTTTACTTTGAGATATAGAACCAATCTAACACAATATGTATTTTGTGGCCTAAATACTAACTATTCATCCACAAATGAACACACAACAACACAACACTAGATATACAAGAAGAATGATTATCTACAAACGAGATGACACAACTAAACTCATATCCACACTTGAAGCTTGACGACTTCCTGTGAGTGTTTCTCACTAAGAGTGAAATGATTTGATCCACAAGGTTGTAATGGATATTAACAAGTATAATGATCAAAAATATAAAAATATAAAATATGAGTGTTAGTATAAATATTTGTCAAGAGTTGTTAAAAATGAAACTTAAGATTGGAGATTTTATAGGTAACCTTTTAAATTCAAATCTTTCCATGGAAATGATTCCGTGCACTCACATGGATCCCCACTACCCTGGATCCGTCCTGTGTATTTGGTGGATCCGTGGGTGGAGCTGGGATAGCATTTGTTATTTTGTGATTAACCCAAAATCTATACAAAATATTGTTTTTTTACTTATTAAAACTAGTTTAATAGATTCTTCTAGAACAAAATATTTTTTATCATCAATAAGGAAATATTTTCTAGATTTAGAAAGATTTGGAAAGATTGTTCCCACTTATGGTTAATCTTATTTTGTCTTACATGATTAATATAACTAGTTTATAATTAATCATGTGTTAACTTAAATCATTTGATTAGAAAAGGTTTATGTAAATGATAATATTTTTCTTTGATCATTAACTATGTTTAATAATGTCATATTCATACCTTAAGTGATTTGTCGTCATCAAGTAAACTTTCAACTAAATAACTTGTTTACGTAAACTTTTACGTAGTATGACATTATATTTGTTATTATCAAAACATGAAGATCATTAAATATAAAAAGGCAAGTTAGGTAATTTCTATCTCTAGAAACATACACACTAATTACACCTTGATCTTCACACACTAGTCATCAATCAAGATCTATTGTTTACTATGTGGTATCAAGAGCCAATGATTGCGGATTAGTGCTTATTTTTAGTGTTTAATTGTGTAAGAGATAGAGAAATTGCTTATTTCGAGCTTATTCATGCTTAACAACTTATTTTTAGCTTATTACGACAGCTTATTCTTCATTTTAAAGCTTAATCATGCTTAATCTGTGTTACATGCTTATTTGAAAGCTGATTCGGTTTATTTGTGCTTATTAGGATCTTATTGCTTATTTAGTTAGCTTATTGCATATTGTGAGTGCTTATTCAATTTGATTAAGCTTTTTTCGTCTAGATTATACTAATTGCTAATTATGTACTTATCTACTTATTTTTGGCTTAATCTGAGTGCTTTTTGCTAATTCAGTCAAATATTCAGCTTTATCAGCTTTTGCTTGAGCTTATTTCTGCTTAAAACTGCTTTTTTTCAGTGCTCATTTTGCTTTAAATCTGCTTATTTTGCGTAAAAAAAGTTTATTTTCATATCTAAAAGTCCAACTGATTTGTAACTGATTTTGAAAAAGTTTGACTTTATGTTTGGTCAAAAACTCATTTCGGTACACGCGTTTTTCAGATTAACGCATTTTCGTGTACACGCTCTGATTCACGCGCTTTCTGTACACACGTTTTTCCTTTTGGTCAAAAATAGGTTTTTTTGTTTTTGGTAACCGCTATTAGGCGAATTAAACAGAAAAGAATGAGAAGATATAAGAGAAGATCATAACATATCTATAACATCAAAGAACACAAATACAAAGATCTCAGGTTTTATTTCTTATTCGTGTTTTGGAATAGTTTCGAGACCATCAAAGATCTTTAACACGAAAGAAACTATCTTCATAGATCTAGATTTTTGAAGTAAAACTTCATTTAGCTTTCCGAAACTAAAAAAAGACAAGAACAACAACAAAACTATTGCATTTCATCTTTGTGTTCGTTATGATTAATGAAATCAAGAACAACAAAGTCTAGATCTACAACCAAACTTTCCTCATCAACAACAAATCCAACAATCTATATCCTAAATCCCTCTTCCATATCACTATTACAACTAAAGCCATACTCTTCACCCCAACTTACAATTGATACATAAAACATAAAAAAAGAGCGAATGATCTTAGATTTCTCTTTCGATTAACAATAACAGATTTTTAAATCCAAAATCGAAGAGACACTCATCATATATCTATTTTCGAAAGCTAGGCTTTCTTGTTAATTTTAAAAAACCAAAAAGAAAGATCAAGAACAAAAGTGTCCAAGTCTTTCTTTTATTTTGATTTAAAAGAGAAAAACGAAAATAACAAACTCAAAACAGAAAACCTACCCGTGTCTCTAAACATATCTTGTAGTCGTTTCGTTCGTGTTTTTGAGAGAATAAAAGAGAAGCATATTTGTTGCTTGGTTTGATGTTTTGTTTTTTGTAAGAAGAGAGCAACCATGGCATCTTGTTGTTTGTGTTTGAGAAGTTATAAGGGAGGCGTGCATTTTTGTAAGAAGAGTAAGTGGTGTTGTATTTTTTATCAAAGAGAAAGGATAGAGGCGTGAGAGATGAGATTGAGACTTAGGGTTGAGAGTATTTTTTTTGTTCAAGTGATTGCGTTTATTTTTAGGGTGAGTGTGTTAGGGTTTGTAGAGAGTGAGTGACATATATATCAGTAGTAGAGTATTAGGGTTAGGGTGTTGGACTGCTATTTGGTTTTGGGCCGGCTTATTATATCTACCAAAATTTTGATAAGGAAATTTGTGTTGGGTTGTTACAAAATTTGGGCTAGAATTTTATTTCTATCGAAAATAAGTTGAGACTTCAGATAACACAAATTGTGCAATATCAAAAAGTCTTTCATAAAGGCTGGTGATCACATTTGGGCCGAGTGATAAGATTTTTTTAAGTCTTGAGCTGCGTTTTTGGTTTTAGCAAACATTTGAGTTGAATTTTTTTTAACTAACTTTGTGTAATACTGTCATTTTTGTTAATAGATCAAAATTTTGATATAATTTTTGGTGAACGATTTTAATTGTGGGTCGATAATTCTAGATTGATCAGAATTCTAGGTTGAATTTTTTTTTTGCTCGTTGGAATTTTTTGTGGGATTTTAGAAACGAGTTGGGTGAGTCAGAGTTAATTAATTGAGTTTATCAGATTCGTTCATCATGTATATGAGTAGTTGGGATAAGTTGAGTCTCGAATCGTATAAAGCAAAGTGTGAAAAACTTGAGAAAGAAAGCGAAAAATATATAATCATTTTTCTTCGCTTTACGATAATGATAAACAATATACTAAAAAGATTCAAGAACAAGAGGACTCCCTTGACACAATGAGTGGTAAATTGGTTAAGCTGAATAACATTGTTTTGGGATTACAAGCGAATATCTCAGAAAAACAAACGATAATTTCAGAGTTAGAAGAGTGTTTGCGTTAAAAGAATTTCGAAAATGAGCATCTCAAGGCAAAGGCCGTTGATTCTACAATGTGTTAAAATCTTCAAGTGCAAGTTGAAGAACTTAAGAGTGTAAATGAAAGTTTGAATTCATCTATTGAAGAGCTATAAAAGACACGTGCACTTGTAGAAGCGACTTTGAGATAAAGAGATGAATTGATTTCTGATCAGTGTAAGAAAATGCAATTGTTCGAAGAACAATCTGAGCCATTTTATGAGGTACAATCTGAGTTTGATTCAGAAATAATTCATGACACACACGATAATTCAGAAAAGGATGTTATTTTGAGTTTGCAAACAAAATTAAAAGAATATGCTGAATTAGTTGTACGTTTTTCAGATGAAAAATATTGTGCTTTAAAAGAAATTGAGAGCTTAAAAGTTGAAATAAAAGTTTGCAAACTGAAAATAAAGTTCTAAAATCAGGAGAATCTGAGTTGTTAGAAAAGATCGATCAAATGAAATCTCAAGTTTCAGAACTTCTGGAGAAACTTCGTATTTCAAATCAAGAGATGAAACAACAAATCGTTAATTTTGAAGAAGACAAACGAATGCTTTTGGCTAAAATGAATTCCTTGAAAAAGTGTATTCTTCGGTGCAAAAATAGTATAATAATTTGTTGGCTTCTAATGATGTTTTGAAAAAAAGACTTGAAACAAAGTTTAAGTTTTCAAAACATGATACTTCTCTTGAGAAAATGATTGAAATGATCGAGAAAGAATACGAATCAAATGTTTTAAAGATTTCCATTACAAGTTCAACGTTTAAGACTAAGAATTTGGAACTTGTAAAGGAAATGAGGGATAAAGTTAAATCTTTTGATGAAGAGAAAAAGGAATTTGAGACTAAGATTTCAAAGCTGGAAAAGGTTTTAGCACAACGAGTCAAAGATTTTGATGATGTCAAAATAGAGCATTAAAAAAGAACTGATAAATTTGAGACGTATTTTGCAGATCTTGAAAAAGAAAATGCTTTATTAAAATCGCAGTTGGCATCTCAAAATTACACTTCGTTGCAAAAAGATAAGAAGTATTTGAAGAAACAACATTCATCCGAAACATTTGCTTCTCAAAATCACGTGAAAAATGAAAGTTCAAAACAAGCGTGGAAAAGAAGGAAAACAGTTCCAAACCGTTAAAGTATTCAAGAAGTGAAATGTTTTCAATGCGTATACGAGATGATTTAGTTTTGAAAAAGGTGAAAGATGTAAGGTTTCCATCCATTTCGAGAAGAATTTTTCAAAATGAAACACCGAGTTTCAATAATAAATGAAAATCTTCGTCTTCCTCAAAGGTTAAAACATCGAATGAAACATCGGGCTTCTGAACGGTGTTTACACCTTTGAGAAGTTTTAAAACTCCTAATGAAACATTAAGGGTTTATAAGTCAAAATGGACAAATGAGAAGAGTTTTAAATCACCGTTGATTCCAAGAAAGTTATTTCAAAATGAGACACCGGGTTTTAAATCTCCTTGGAATTCAACCTCTATGCATCAAATTGATGCAACTTACATTTGATTCTCCAAATATGGTAAACCCATTAGCAACGTGCTTAAGTGGGTACCAAAAGTTGTTTAATTTGATAAAAAATTCTAAAATATTTTCTTTTATAAAAAATTTAAAAAAAATACAAAAAGATTTTCTTTTATAAAAATTTAGAAAAAATACAAAAAGATTTTCTTTGATATAAAATTTGATAAAAAAATTCAAAAAGATTTTCTTTTATACCAAATTTTATAGAAAATAGAAAAAGAATTTTGGTTTGTATAATGGCTTTCATACATATTCAATATGAAACCCGAACTTCATTTGATGGCTTGTGTACATCTCAGTACATAACTCGTGCTTTAAAGAAAAGAAAATGTACTCGTTGCTGCATTTATTTTTGAAAAAGAAGAGAAGTCTTCTTTGACTTGAGTCATTGATACATATTTTTCAAAATCTTTATGTGGTACTTAAAAGATAAAATCAAGTTGTTTAAAAAGTCAATGATCTCAAGTTGATGAGTTACAATCGATTCGGATTTTAAAATATGGTACTTTTAACATAAAATCAATTTTAAAAGGTCTTCAAATCGATGTACTCTTTGTGAAAAGTGTCTAAAGAAATAAAGGACTCAAAAGTGCAAAGAGGAACTCCCTCATAAAGGTTTTATCGAAAATACGATATTTTTCGAGGGGGAGTGTGTGTATGTTTTATTGAAAACGTTTTAAGAAAGTTAAAGAAATTGTAAATTGTTTACATTTCATTTTAACATATCCGTATTTTTGCGTTTTTAGCTTTATGTTAAAAATGTTTCTCGGCATATGTTAAGGGGGAAATATGTTTAATAGGTTATGACATTTTAATATAATTATAGTTTGGCATTTTGATGTGGTTATTAACTTATCGTCAGCTACCCTTGACCAAGTAGTTATGCTTGAGTACAATGTATACATGGGCGGAGACATAAAATTATGGTCGAGATAATTTTTAGAAACTACACTATAAATAATCGGTCGTTAGGATGCAAATAATTACAAAAATAAGTAGATATCTTAAAAAAAAAAATACTGCAAATATTTTCGCTAGAGGGTCACATGCCCGCCTTGCCCCATATGACCTCTTAAGCATAGGCATACGAGGTGTGCTTGAACTCATCACATAGATTTTTTTAATTTCATTCGAACCTATAAATATCGGTTTTATGTTAGATTTAACCTGCCTTATCAGTTAAACCTCTTATCATGTAAAGTTTCAACCATATTTTAGGATCATGGTTACATTGTGGGTACCATTTGACGACTGCAATAGTAGCGCCAGCACTACTAAGCCTACCGTTTGCCTTGGCACTGTTGGGATGGAAGGGAGGCGTGGTGGTATTGACGCTTGCAGCAATGGTCACATTCTATTCCTACAACCTCCTTTCTCTAGTTTTGGAACATCATGCTGAGCTTGGCAAGCGCCAACTCAGGTTTCGTGATATGGCCCATGATATTCTAGGTAACAATATTTTGCATCTACACTTGTGATATGGCAGATACTATGTCGGTCCGCTTCAATTGGGCTCGTGCTATGGCGCAGTTATTGCTTGCACTCTGCTTGGAGGTCAGAGTCTCAAGTTTATATACTTATTGGCAAGACCAGACGGGAGCATGCAGTTATCCCATTTTATAGTGATATTTGGAATCTTGACACTCATTTTGGCACAAATTCCATCTTTCCATTCGTTAAGGCATATAAATCTTGTGTCACTCATCTTGTGTTTTGCTTATTGTGCTTGCACAATTGCTGGTGCAATTTACATCGGTACGCTAGACTTTTATACTGTTGTTGATTTTCATATCCTTTTATCAATACTAATGATAACGTATAGTACGAGCACCAAGCTTACTGGGCTTAGTTCATAATATACGTATATGGGCCCAGGCCCAATACAACAAATAGCTGGACTGTTAAGCCTGACAAGGGCCATGCTCTGGATATTCAAAGAACAGCGACGCGAGTAATCCTACTCAAGACCGCACCCCGTGATCCTCCGCGGCAAACACCGCCGTGGAAAACACTCTGCGTCGCAAACACGATTAAAACGTGGACCCCCTTGCCGACAGTGGGGGGAAAAGGGAGGGTGGGGGGGGGAAAGGGGGGACCCACTCCGGCACCACAGTTTAAAGCGAAATACTAGGGAACCCAAAGTATTGGGTGCTGTTTATAAATAGGGTCATTTTCACACCCCAAAAAGTACATTATGTTCTAATCATTAGCTCTCTGCACATACTCTTGACATTCTCTGACAAACATGTGTACTTACTCTCAACCCGGCTTAATCGCGGGGTCCGCCCTGCGGTAAGGCTAACGGTTTATTCTTATTTGTGCAGAAAATCATCACTTCTCTTGCTCTAGTACAAGATCAAGCATTCAAGTCACTTGGAGGCCCGGCCCGACAAAGGACTTCAACACCTTGCTAAACCCGACACGAATTTTGTACTAACAAGTGGCGCCATCCGTGGGACCCTTACGCAACCACGATTCTCTAAAAACTCACCATGAGCACTCACGAACAACAAATCACAAACAATCCCACGTCCGCCGTGAGGAACACAGGGGGAAGGAATGGTCCCTAGGGTCTTGAGGAACCTATGTCTGACGAGGTTCTTAGGGAAATGTGCGACAAAAATTATCACCAACTCTTGCCGCTCATCGCCAAAAAAAATCGAAAAAAAATGAGCAGAAAGAAACCCACGCGTGAAAAGCACGACTGATCTATGGCGAAGAGTCCGGAATTAAGATAAGAACCCGTGAAGAATCGCACTACTCTGAATCCAAAACACCAACCGCCCGAACAGAACCCAGAAGAAGGCACGGAGACAGGTATTCCCGAAGCCCATCACCACACACCAGTGTTTTCAAAAGGCTTAAGAAGTACAGATCCCCTTCTCCGCGGCCCCGGCCACGGAAAGAAGAGGTGATTATATAGGTTGGGAAGAAATAGCCAGCTACATCCGCACGTTCTGATAGTCGTCAACGGAGTCCCCAAGCAAAAAGAACTGAAGTAGAAGCAAGAAGGCGTCAACAAAAGGGAACACCATCTCGTACGACTAGCCAATATTCAGAAAGTGAAGATAGTGAAGGGGGTCACTGGAAATCTAAATCAAGAAGACAGAGATCGAAAACCTATGAAGACGATCTCTCCCAACCTTGGACATGTGAGGAAAGAAATCCTTTCACACCTCGGATCTGGCATTTTATCTCCGAGGACTAGGATGTCCAGCCATGCAAAACATACGATGGAAGTGGAGATCCGGATGATCATTTAAAGTTATTTCAATCGGCCGCAAAAACAGAAGGTTGGGCAATGCCGACATGGTGTCACATGTTCAACTCAACCCTCACCGGGAATGCCAGAGTTTGGTTTGACAAGCTACCAAAAGAGTCGATCGACAGCTATGAAGATCTAAGGACAGCATTTAGGGAAAACTATCTCCAGCAAACAAAGCACATCAAGGATCCGGTGGAGATACATCACATCAAGCAAAGAGACGGAGAATCTACGGAAGACTTCATGGAAAGATATAAGGCAGAAGTCCTGGACGTAGAAGAGCTCCGGAGTGGCAATGAAATCTCGGGTTTATGCACGAATAACTCACAGCTGGTTAATTAAGCATTATAATGAAAAAATCCTGAGATCTGGGACGAAATTGTATAAAGACTACGTCTTTCTTTACAAGGGGAAGTTGCCTGCACTCAGTCACGGCCGGAGAAAAGCATCTTCATCATGGAAACCGTCAGAGGGGGGGGGGGGGGAGGGCCAAACCGAATTTCAAGAAAGGCTTCAAAAACAAACAAACACCGGATCGTAACCAATAGATTTTTTTTTTTTTTTTTTTTATTCCACCCCCCCCCCCCCCCCCCCTCACTCCTCACCAAAACCCAAAAGAAATTTTTCGCCCTATAGAAAGAAAGTTCAAAGCCCCACCCCCGATGGTAACTCCGGAAAAAAGGATCCGAGCAAAAACGTGAATTTCATTCAGATACGGGGCATAATCGAACGAATGCATGCAGCTGAGAAAACAAATAGATGAAAATCAAGGCCGAAATTTCCACAATTCATCAAGGAATTAAAACAGAACGACAAGCCGAAAGCACCGAAAAAAGGGAAGCGTCCGGAAAGGAGAAACCTCCTGACTAAACTATGATCCAACCATGGAAAGAGTGGCCAAGCCCAGATACCCAAACTTCTCTCCGGAACGACAATGTCTTTTCTACCTCTAAAGAAGAAGAACAGGACGAGGGCCCAAATATCATCGAAGTCGAAATGGGCGGACATTTTGTGCATAGGGTATACATTGACGGTGGAGCATCCTCAGAAGTATTGTATGAACATTGCTAATAAAACTCCTCAAAAGATAAGGGATCAAATGGTTTTCCGCCACCAACTCACTAAGTTAATTAAATTATATTCGGATTCAACGGAGAGACCATTTGGCCACTGGGCCAGATAGCCTTGCTAGTAAAAATAGGTGATGAAGTACACTCCACCTCCGCATGGATGAACTTCATGGTTATCAGATCACCATCCCAGCACAATACAATAATAGGCAGGCCGGGAATAAGAAAAATCCGCGTCGTACCATCAACAGCACACGGAATGTTGAAATTTCCTGTTGAAGGCGGCACGGTAACGTTACAAAGTAGTAGGGTCATTCCCATGGAATGTGCTATGATCTCCGGACCTAGCATCCAGCCTCTCACAGTAAACCAAGTATTCGGCAGAAAATAAATATACTATCTACCCTGAGTTAACCGAACAAGACGTTGCCATAGGATTAACATTAACATAAAAAGGACGCAGAGAACTATGTTCCTTGCTCAAACAAAACTTGGATATTTTCGCCTGGAAGCCAGCTGATATGACGGGCGTTCCACGAAACATCATGTAACACCGCTTGAATATCCGGGAGGGATATTCACCAGTCAGGCAAAAGAAAATAGGACGTCACCGAATAGAAATAAGTAATTCCAAAAAGAGGTGGAAAAAATTTAGTGGACGCTGGAATAATGAAGGAATCCATTAATCACAGTTGCTCTCTAATTCCAGTAATGGTCAAAAAGCATGACGGAACTTGGCGAATGTGTGTAGACTTCAAAGATCTTAACAACGCATGCCCCAAAGATTGTTATCCATTACCGGAAATAGACTAGAAGGCGGAGTCCCTCTGTGGGTATTCTTTCAAATGCTTCTTGGATGCATACAAGGGGTACCACCAAATTAAGATGGCAAAAGAGTTGAAGAAAAAAGCGGCATTCATAGACAAGCCAGGGAATTTGCCTATTCTAAAATGTCGTTCGTTTAAAAACTGCCAGGGTCAACATATCCAACGCTTAGTAATATGGCATTCCAAAGCAGATTGGACGTAATCCGTAGAGGTATATGTCGATGACCCTGTTATAAAGAGCCCACACGAAAAGAAATCATCCGAGAACAAAACAAAAACATTTCAAAAACCCTTCACAGGTAAACATGAAATTATGAACCCAAGAAATGCACCTTCGGAATGCAGAAGGAATGTTCTTAGGTTACAAAGTGACACCCACGTTGAGACTGTCCAAAAAAGCAGACACGGTCCTTAGCTTGCCATCTCCGAGATGCATCAAAGGACTCAGAAGCTAAACGGAAAATTAGAAGCTTAACAGATTTCTGTCAAAAATCAGCAGAAAAATCGTTACCTTTTTTCAAAACCTGAAAAATGTACACAAAAAAGAGCGATTTTCAATGGACACCAGAAGCCGAGGAGGCCTTCAAGCAAATGAAAAAACTTATTGCAGAGCTCCCAACACTGACCGCTCCAAGGGAACATGAGGAATTAATCATATACTTGGCTGCAGCAAAAGAAGCTATTAGCGCGGTCTTGATGACGGATAGAGAGGGCAGGCAAATACCAGTATATTTTGTAAGCCGCACTCTACGAGGCCCGGAAGTCAACTATACTCCTATGGAAAAATTGGTGTTAGCTTTGCTCAGTGCAAGCAAACGGTTGAAAAGATACTTCCAAGCACACACGATCGACGACCGGAAGAAGAGTCTCCGGACGAACTCATGACAGAACCGGAAGTACTACCGGAGCCGTGGACGTTGTTCACGGACGGCTCGTCTTGCATAGATGGCTCCGGGGCAGGTCTAATATTAACAAATCCGGAAGGGGCAGAATTTACATATGCCATGAGGT
>BQNB010157575.1:0-11632 GCA_026074375.1 Tanacetum coccineum | reverse complement strand
TTAATTAAATAAAAATAAAAATTAATCTAAACCATTAGATGGAAATAAAATGGATGGTTGAGATGAAGTGGATTGTTCTATGATTAGATAGTGTTCTACATAGAACTTTTCTCTAAGAACAACTGATGAGTCTATTTAACTCTAATAAGAGTAAATGATTGGGGTTTTTAAATTTGTGTTAAGAACAAAGGTTTAATCGTCATTTTATATATTAATTTCAATTATTAAAAAAAGTTGCTATTAAATATATGTAAAATAATAATTTGGATGTATATGATAATTTTATGTCTTTGGGAGGATATATATGCAATTTGGAGTTTTGGTTGGATATATATGTAATTATGAGTCTTTGGAGGGATATATATGCAATTCTCCTTTGTTTGGATTTTGAAAACAAACAAGAAATAAGAAAGGGACAAGATTTTAATTTATCCGAAAACTTGTTACAAATTCTATGTCAACCAAACATGCTTTAGGATTTTAAATCCCAACATTTGTAACACTTCATGATTTAAAACACTTCAGAGTTTTAAATTCATGGATTTTAAACTTGTGAACCAAACACACCCTAATAGACGTTTTCAGTGTTTTGCAGAATTCTGATTTTATAAAAAATTTAAATTGATTAAATGACTGACTAGTATATTTTGTGATTCAAGAAAAGACAGTTTATGAATCAAAGAACAACTGCTTATAAAAAGTGTCAATTTCTATACTACGCTATTTTTTAACAGAGTATATGATATGGAATTATATAAAAAATTCATTGAAATGTAAAGTCTTGAATTCCTGCCAAAAATGATCATATCCATGATAGAATTTAGCCAGTAAACGCTACCATGTTATGTTCTTTCTTAAGTGTTACATAACCTTCATCCTTAAGCACCAAATATACGTTCTTTAACATTGTATAAATCTCATCAGATAGAGGGTTACTTTTGTCCGCGGCACCAAAAACATGGGTGTCGTTATTCACCTCAATCCAGCTATAACCAGGAACTTTTTCAATTCCTCGAAGTTTCATCATGTTTCTTGTTTTATTGACTCCTTCCCATTTTCCAGCATCAGCCTGTACATTTGACAGCAGCACATAGTACCCAGAATTTGTTGGGTCCATTTCAAAAAGATGTGTCGAAGCCAATTCAGCTAGCTCAACATTTTTATGAACCCTAGATGCACCTAGCAATGTGCCCCAAACACCAGCATCAGGATCAAATGGCATAGACTTTATGATTTCAACGGCTTCACTTAATCGACCAGCTCGGCTGAACAGATCAATTATGCATGCATAATGCTCCATTCGAGCTGCAATTCCAAACTCATTTATCATGGACTTAAAGTAGTGGTAACCATCATCAACCAAACCCACATGATCACAAGCAGATATGATTGCAAGAAATGTCACATGATCAGTCTCGAAACCAAATTCTTTCATTTGGTGAAATAAAGAAAGACATTCTTGAAGGTGACCATGGTTTCCATACGCGGAAATGATACTATTCCATGACACTTCACTTTTCTCTGGCATCATGTCGAAAAACATTTCTAGCAGATTCCAAGTTTCCACACTTGGCATACATGTCTATTAGTGCACTTTCTGCATATAGATCAGTCTTTAATGCACCTTTTGTCATGAACCCATGCCTCTGGAGACAGAGGTCAAGGGTTCGATCCTCACCCCCTACAAGGCCGGAGGTCCTTTTCTACATTTGGTAGAACCGGAAGCAGCCTCTCTACCTTTGGTAGGGGTAGGGCTGTCTACGTCTCAACCTCCCCCATACACCGTGGAAGACGGTATTGAGACCCATAACCCGTGGAAGACGGTATTGGGAGTTACTTACTTACTTACTTTGTCATGAACCCATGGGTTGCTCTCCCATACCCATGTAGTGCTAAATTAGCACACGCAGAAAGAGCAGCAGATATGCTTACAGAATCATATTTCACTCTTTCCAAACCAATTTGGCGAAAAAGGTCAATAGCCTTCCCAGGCTGACCATTTTGGCAAAAGCTAGTAATCATGGAATTCCAACAAACGGAATCCTTCTGAGACATTTTTACAAAGACTTCATGTGCATAATCAAGTCTTCCACATTTTGCATACATATCCATGACTGCTGTTTCTACATAACACCTACCTTCGAGCCCATTCTTTAATATCTGACCATGCAATTCTTTACCCAACTTTAAAGCAGCCAAACCAGCACAAGCAGGTAAAGAACTTGAAAAGGTAACCGCATTTGGTCTCATTTGCTTATTAAGCAACCATCGAAATATATCCAAGGCATCAGAGTTCAACCCATTAAGCACATAACCAGATATCATAGCAGTGCATATGACAATGTCTACATCAGTACTATACTTGAATACATTGTGTGCCATTTCAACCTCCCTACACTTAAAGTACATATCAATAAGCGCATTCTTTAAGTAAACATCCAAATGTACATCATGTCTTAAAATGTAGCAATGGATTTCCTTACCTTGATTCACAGATTCGGACTCAGATATGGACGGAAGGAAGCTTGCTAAAGTGACGGTATCTAGTTTGGTTCCAGTCGATATCATCTTCCGAAGCAAAATTAAAGCTTCATTCATAAGTCCATTCTGCACATGCCCACCAATAATCACATTCCATGCAACCGAATCAGCTTCTTTTACACTATCAAATAACTCTCGGGCATCAAATAATCTTTTGGACTTCGCATACACTCCAATTAGCGTGTTAAGCACCTGAGGATCATCCACTAGTCCACATTTAACAAGAAGCCCGTGAAGCTGAGTACCAAGTCCAATACGTGCATCAGACGCACAAGCAGACAAAACACACGCATAAGTCACCGACCCCGGTCTAATCTCCGAGCTTCTCATTTCATTAAACAATAACAAAACATTTCCATACTCCCCATGCTTCAAATAACCATTAAGTATAACATTCCACAACACATCATCTCTTTCACACATTTTATCAAACAGATACCGCGCATCATCTAAACAACCATTTTCAGCGTAAAACTTAATCAAAGCACTACCAACATAAACATCCATCTCAAAACCCATATCCCTAATCCTACAATGAACATATTTCGCCAAGCGAACCGCCCCCAATCGCCCACACGCCTTAATCACATAAGGAAAAGTATACTTATCAGGAGAACTCCCATATCCCAACATTTTAAAATAAACCAAAAGTGCATAATCAAAACAACCCATCATAGTAAACCCTCTAATCATCCAATTCCAAGGTGATGCATACAACAAATCAAGCTGATGAAAAATCTTTTTAGCATTATAAAATTTACCACAAAGTATGTACATTCCAAGTAACCTTGAACCAAGTAGACCCACATGGTTAATTCCATTGACTATTATTTGTGCATGAATTTGTTGGCCTTGTTGTATTACTTGAGGATCAGGGTTAGGTTTTGAGCATGATTTTAAGACTAATGCAAGTTTTGATATTAAATCTTCCTTTGTGTTTGGAAAAATAAAAATAGATGATAATGATGTTTGGGAAAATCTCCTGTGGAATGATAGCAGGTTCTTTTGGTACATTTGAAAGTTAAAATGTGATTAGTCGTATCCCATGTTAAGTCCTTAAGTTAAGAGTGTTATAATGTTGAATCAGTACCAGATTGTTTTTAGACTTATAAAGTATTCTGGGGTAGGGGTGAGGGTGAGCATATCGGATCGCGGATCGGACCGAATCGAGAAATCAGCCCGGACCAGACCGAACCTATTTCAGTCCGGTCCTCAGTCCACACTTTATCTCATGATCGGTCCTCGGTCTGATCCGGTCTTACGTACATCTGACCAATAATGTCTTTTCGAACCGGACCGACCTCCGGTCCTCGGTCCGTGGTTTTGAGCTAAAACGGTCTCGGTCAGGTCCGGTTTTTCTCGGTCCGGTCCGAGTTTGACCCGATGCTCGCCCCTATTCTGGGGTGGCAATTCGTGTTGGGTTCTGGTTGGCGGGTTCGGGTTGACGGGTTAGCGGGTTCGAGTTGACGGGTTAGCTAATCCATGTATCTCAACTCGAACACAACTTGTTCAGTTAATCGTGTCGAGAATTGCAACCCTAATCTGAACACATTTATTAAACAGGTTAGTCGTGTTGACCCAATTGAAATTTAAAGATACATGTAGAATTTAGGGGGGTGTTTGGTAGGAGCGAATCACAAAGAATGGAATTGTTTCAAAGAATGAAATGACTAAGAAAGAGAATAATCATGAAGAAAGAGAAGGGATTCCCTTGTTTGGTGCACACAAAGAAAACATTGTAGAAATATATAAGAACATTGATTCTCTTGTTTGGTACAAACGAAGAATGAACTTATCATGAAATGAAAGTAATCAATAGCCTAATTATTGTTGTCACTTACTTATATAATTTTGATCATGTCACGTTTTGTAACTTGTTTTAATTCTTAGATCACGTCCATATGTTTTTTCTTTTATAATGACAATTTATTGAGAATGCTGGTGGTTGATAAACTAAATCTTTCAGGGATTAATTCTGTTAACATTGCATTTTAGTTTTGTGCTTGTTTTATAAGTGTGCGCAGGTTTGGAGCTGTGTGTCAAGCTAAGGAAAGCTCAGGGGGTTAAAGTGTCAAGTGGATAGAAGTTGTTAAAGGGTGCTATATAAGCTGGATCTGTGGCTCATTATCTTCACTTTTCTGTTTATCAATTTACTCACAATTCTCTCTTGTATTTCATTCATCTCTCAAATCATTGTTAGGGTTTGTAGAAGTTGTAATTGTTCAGTTTTCTATCTTTTGTATTGTAAAACAATAAGAATAAGTTCGAGCTAAGGGGTGGTTGGTTGAGTTCAGATTAATAAAATCAAGTTTGTTTCTTAGAGTTTATGATATTGGTATAAAGTTTACATGGTATCAGAGCCATCGGTTGCTCTATTTTGATTTCTGAGTCCAAAATCTTGTTTTCCAAAATTAGGGTTTCTTGAATTTTGGGGGGTTTTTGGTTCTATCAGTGTTGCTTCAACGTGTGTTGAATCGTATTGTTCTTGGTCTAATTGAGTTGTCTGGGTGGTCAATTGAATTTTCCAAAAAAATAGGGTTTGTGTTTTTTGGGGATCTGGTGTATTTGAGAGATTCTTGGTGTTCTTGGGTGGTTAATCTGTTTGTTGTCTATCGATCTTGTCTGTGGGTGTGATTTGTTATTTTTTTTAGTCTTTAAATCAGGGTTTTCTGTATCAAATCCTGATTCAGGTTGTTGTGTTTTTTGGTTAATTTGTAGATTCAATTGGTTGATTGAATCAAGATTTGGGTAAAACCCTAATTTTATAAATTAGGGTTTCCTTGAAATCTTTATTTCTCTTGAAGATTTCTGTTTTCTAATCTTCTTTGTTTTTGTCAGGTTGTATTCCGCTGTGCTGTGGTTGTGGTATTCAAGATCGTCTTGATCTTGGTTGGTTGTTTTGCTGTGTTGTTGCGCGTGCTCTGTAACACCTTTCTCGCTCTTTATTTGTTTTGTTTTGTAGATTGTTTTGATTTGATTGCTCTTGTGGTGATTACTCAGAATTAATTGATTTGATATACATTAGATAATTGGTACTATTAAGGTGAATCTTGACCTACTTCTATAAGAAGCAAGGAATCATGGTTCATTAAGCCTGATAGTAGGTGTATATCATATTTCTTTTAGTTCCGAGTCGTTTCTTCTTTTGGTGTTTGTGTTCTGTGCTTGTTGGTTTCTTGTTTGTTTGTTGTTCTTGCTTTATTGTATCTAATCTGTTGGTAAAATGGTTGTGGAAGATGTTGATCCAGATACTAGAAAACCTAAAAAGAATAAGGGTCAAGCTTCAAATTCTGAGGAATTGAAGTTAAGTGATTATGACCCTTTGTATTTACATGCTAATGATTCAAATGGTAATCCTATTATCTCTTTTAAGCTAGAAGGAATAGAAAATTATAAAGTGTGGTCTGCTACTTTAAAATTGGCTTTACATACTAAAAATAAACTTGGGTTTATTAATGGTAAATGTGAAAGGCCAACAGATGATTATGTTTTAAGGCAAGAACAATGGGATAGATGCAATTCTGTAGTTTTATCTTGGATTCTTGGTTGTGTTACTCAAAAATTGTATCTTGGTCAGATTTATTTTACTAATGCTAAGGTTGTTTGGGATGAATTGGCTGAAACTTATAGTAAAACTGATGGTTCTGTTATATATAATATGCACTATAAGATTCAGACATTCACTCAGTCTGGTATGCCTTTAGCTGAGTATTATCACAAGTTTAACTCTCAGTAGAGACAATATGACTCTCTTATTGATATGCCTAACTGTACTTGTGACACTGCAGAGAAATTAAAGAGTCATAATCAGTTTATTAGGTTAATGCAATTTCTAATGGATCTTGATGATGTGTTTAGTAATGTGAGAAGTAATATCTTAATAACTGAGCCTTTACCTGATGTGAAATATGCTTTTGCTACTCTGTCTAGAGACGAGTCTTACAAGATTAACAGTATTCATTCTGTGGTTAATAAAATTGGTTCCACTAATGCATTTGTGTCTAAAAGTAATAATGATTGGTCTGCTAACAGACCAAATCAAATTAATCAGAATAAGAGGTTTAGTAGAGGACCAAATCTAAATTTGGTTTGTAAGAATTGTAACATGGTTGGTCACACTATAGATCGGTGTTTTGAGCTTATTGGATATCCTGTAGGGTTAAAAAAGAACCCTAAGGGAAATAATACGAAGGCCAATGTTAATAATGTGACTACTTGCGGTTCTAGTAATTCTCACATTCTTACTAGTGATGGGTATCAAAAGTTAATGGGATTATTAAGGAGTTCTGGATCAAATACTGCTTGTGACATTAGGAATGTTACATGTATTCCTTTAGAGTGTAATTTGGTTTTTTGTTTTGCCTCTTGTAGACTATTCAATCTTAATACCAATATATCTACATATAGTACCTATATTGGTTGGATTATTGATTCAGGAGCTAGCCAACACATGACTTATTCGGCGTTGTTTTTGTTTAATGTCATAGATGTTTCACATCTTAATATTACTGTTGCTCATCCCAATGGGACTGTAGCAAAAGTTAATCAAGTTGGAAGTTTTCAGTTAACTGGTAAATTGGTAATTCATGATGTGTTGGTTGTTCCAGAGTATCATGTTAGTCTTCTTTCTGTTCATAAATTGACTAGTGCTAATAAGTTGAGTGTGATTTTTAATGAGTTGGACTGTCTTATTCAGGACTCAACTCAAAATTACCTAGTAGGGACTGGTAGTATGAGTGGTGGCCTATATTTCTTAGACCAGGGTAAGAAACAATTTAATAGCAATGTTAAAACCTGTGTCATGTCTAAATGCCTTTGGCACAATAGGTTAGGACATCCTGCAAACCAAGTGTTACAAGTTTTAAAAGATAAAATTGGTTTAAAAAACTTTGAGTCTAGTCCTTGTGATGTATGTCACAAGGCTAAACAAACTAAGGAGCCTTTTCCTATTAGTGATCACAATTCACAAGACCAGTAGTATTGGGAAACTTATTCATTTGGATGTTTGGGGACCTTATAAGGTTAAAAGTAGAGAAGGTTTTAGATATTTTCTCACTATAGTTGATGACTTTAGTAGGGCTGTTTGGGTTTCTATGCTTAAAGACAAGGACGAAGTTTTTTTCAAACATTGTTATATTCTATAATCTGATTAAAAATCAATTTGGAAAAACTATTAAAATTTATAAAAGTGATAATGGAACATAATTTGTGAATAAACAGTTTAACAGTTTTTGTGACACTAATGGAATAATACATCAGACATCTTGTGCCTATACCCCTCAGCAAAATCAGGTTGCTGAGAGAAAGCATAGACACTTACTTAATGTTGCTAAGGCTCTCATGTTCCAGGGGGAATTCCTTTGAACATGTGGACTAAGTGTGTCCTAACTGTTGTATATCTTATTAACAAGTTACCCTCTACCGTCCTTTCTGGAAAGAGTCCCTATGAGTTAATATACAATATTGAACCTATTTTCTCTCACTTTAAGTCATTTGGGTGTCTTTGTTTTGCCAATATTCTTAATAATTATGATAAATTTGGTGAGAGGTCTGAAAAATGTGTATTCATTGGTTATGCTTTGGATAAAAAGGCATATAAACTTTACAGTTTTGAGTCTAAACAAATTTTGTATAGCAGAGATGTGAAATTTTATGAAACTGTATATCCTTTTAAAAATATGTCTTTTGCTAAAGACTTTGTTATAGAAGTGGATAAAGTAAATAATCTGAATTTTTTTTGATACCAAATGACTAATGAACCCTATGATGATGTGAGAGGTAGATATCCTAAGGATGATGGCACTAGGTTTAGTTCTGAGGATAATGCAGACCTTAGTTCTGCTGATGTTCATGCATAACCTAAGTCTATTCCTGTATCTGCAGACAGGTCTGCAATTCATCTAGCCTCTACCAGAGATAAAAATGTTCAAAACTCTGATAAAGAAAAGGATAAAAATTCTACTGGCAGTATAATTGCTAATGAAAACTCAGGACAACTAGATGCAACTTCTAATGATGAGACGTATAAATCTGAGGTGAAGAATTTAGGAATTTTGACTTGTTATTTGGTTCAGATGAAGGTGATCCAGAAAGCACAGTAGATGGTAGTCTTAGGAGGTCTGTAAGAAAAACAAGTCATCCTAGTAGACTTAAGGATTATGAGTTACAAGGGAAATTTAAGTATGGCTTAGATAAGTATGTTAATTATGCAAATCTAAGTTCTGAAAGCTATTCTTTTGAAACAAATCTTAATAAGTCTATTGAGCCTAAAACTTATAAAGAAGCTTCTACTGATGAAAGATGGGTAGAGGCTATGAACAAGGAAATAGAGGCGTTGAATAGGAATAACACATAGGTTATCACTGATCTTCCCAAAGGAAGAAAACCAGTGGGTAGTAAATGGTTTTATAAAATTAAGTATAAATCTAGTGGTGAGGTGGAAAGATATAAAGCCAGATTAGTGGCAAAAGGTTGTAGTCAAAAGGAAGGGTTAGACTATGAGGAAACTTTTTCACTATGTGAAAATGGTTAGTGTGAGGTGTGTTTTAAGTCTTGCTGTGCAAAATCAGTGGTCTATATTTCAGTTAGATGTCAACAATGCTTTCCTGTATGGGGAGCTTGTTGAGGCTGTCTATATGTCATTACCAGATGGTTATTATGTTCCTGGTGATAACAGGGTATGCAAACTTAAAAGGTCTTTGTATGGGCTAAAACAAGCTCCTAGGAAGTGGAATGAAAAACTGTCTAGTGTGCTTATTGAGCTTGGTTTTAGTCAAAGTAAAAATGATTATTCTTTGTTTGTTAAGTCTGATGGAGATGTGTTTGTTGTATTGCTTGTTTATGTTGATGATATCATAATAGTAACAGGTAATAGTGTGGATGAGATTAAGAAGTTTAAAAAACTTTTCAGTAAAATTTTTTTGATTAAGGATTTGGGTGAGTTGAAATATTTCTTGGGAATTGAAATTATTAAGTGTGAAAATGGTATATGTCTTTCCCAGAGAAAATATTGTATTGAATTGTTGGATGAATTTGGTATGTTGGGTTACAAACCTACCTCTACTCCTATTGAAATTAATCCTACAAGACAAACTAAAAAGATCATTGAAAAAGATGATTTTCCTTTAGTTTGTTTTAGGAATTTTCAAAAGTTAATCACTAGGCCTGATATATCTTATGTTGTGCATAAGCTAAGTCAAGCTATGCATGGGCCTTTGAAGTCTGATCTGAAATTGGCTTTTAAGGGTCCTGAGATACCTTAAAGGTGCTCCAGGAAAGGGGGTGTTGTACAACAAGTCTAGTAATTTTGAGTTGTATGCATTTGTTGATTCTGATTGGGCCAAGTGCAATGCTACCAAGAGAACTGTGACTGGTTTTGCAGTTTTTCTTGGCAGCTGCCTTGTTATCTGGAAAAGTAATAAGCAATCTGTTTTAGCTAAATCTTCAGCTGAGGCTGAATATAGAGCTATGTCCAGTGTTGCTTGTAAAATCATATGGATTCTCAAGATATTGACAGATTTAAAAGTGGATTATACAATACCTGTGAAAATGTTTTATGATAGCAGTGCTGCAATGCAGATTGCAGCAAATCCTGTGTTTCATGAGCGTACAAAGCATTTTGAGATTGATCTTTATTTCCTAAGGGAAAAGATTGCCGGGGGTGTGTTTAAAACCTGTAAAGTTCAGTCTCAAGATAATGTTGCAGATTTGTTAACTAAAGGTTTATGTTCTGCTGAACATAGAAAGTTTTGTGATAAACTGAATCTGTGTAATTTGTTCTAGGTTTAGTTTAAGAGGGTGTATTGAGAATGTTGGTGGTTGATAAACTAAATCTTTCAGGGACTAATTCTATTAACGTTGCATTTTAGTTTTGTGCTTGTTTTATAAGTGTGCACAAGTTTGGAGCTTTGTGTCAAGCTAAGGAAAACTCAGGGTCTTCAAGTGTCAAGTGGATAGAAGTTGTTGAAAGGTGCTATATAAGCTGGATCTGTGGCTCGTTATCTTCACTTTTACATTTATCAATTTACTCACAATTCTCTCTTGTATTTCATTCATCTCTCAAATCATTGTTAGGGTTTGTAGAAGTTGTAATTGTTCAGTTTTCTATTTTTTGTATTGTAAAACAATAAGAATAAGTATGAGCTAAGGCGTGGTTGGTTGAGTTCAGATTAATAAAATAAAATTTGTTTCTTAGAGTTTATGATCTTGGTATAAAAGTTTACATAATTATATATTTGCGCAATCTGTTTGGAGATACGTCTAACATGTTTGTTTTAGAACTTCAATGAGCACGCAAGAAATCTGCAACATAGTTGAATTTGCAATACCTGCAATATATAAAAATTGCAATGAGCATCAACATTTAAAACAATATATAAGGTGAGTGGTAACGATTTATGATGACGTATAGTATGAACACCAAGCTTACTGGGCTTAGTTCATAGCATACGCATATGGGCCCAGGCCCAATACAACAAATAGCCGGACTACTAAGCCTGACAAGGGTCACGCTCCGGATATTCCAAAGACGCACGTGGGTATCTTCAAAGCCGCACCCATTGCGCCTCCGCAGACAAACACTGACCGCGGAGGAATACCCGCGTCCGCAGACACGATTACACGTGGACCCTTGCTTGACAAGGGACCCACTCCGGCCACCAACAGTTACAAGCGAAATACTAGGAAACCCTAGTATTGGGCTTGCCTATAAATAGGGGTCGTTTCGCACCCCAGAAAGGTACATTCTGTCTAATCATTAATACACACACATACTTTGACATTCACTGACAAACATGTATACTTACTCTCACGCCAGAGCTTAATCGCGGGGTCCGCCCTGCGGTAAGGCTAACGGTTTACTCTCATTTATGCAGATTATCTCCTCATCACTTGGATTAGTGCAACCCATTTATTGGCCCAGCCCAATAAATGATATAGACCCATATTCACCCCCATACACGGTTTTTGTACTAACATCTATAGTACGAGAATCTTACTGGGTGTACACATCTTCAAAGCCTTGGCAGAAGAAACATCGAAATGAAAGCTCTTGTGATACTACTTCTCTCTGGCTGCTCTAATCTTGAATATA